>QVOA01014465.1:0-19889 GCA_014825685.1 Pseudomyrmex cubaensis
CAACATCCTGGAAACGGCTCGTATTGGCCTTATATATTTCTTGGTTTAATTTTCACGAGCCTTGATAAGTTATTAATTGTTTAAAATTAAAGAAATTTTGGTTTTTTAAAACGTCAGTTTACAGGTCTCTATCCAGTTTACAGGTCGGGCTCATGTACCCTCTTAAATCCCGGCTATAATGCCAATACAAAATGTGAAAAGGTCGTTTTACTATGATCGGCAGGTGTGACCGAGGAGCCGATCGGTAGCATGGCCAGCAGCACGGAAGACTACGGTTCCGAGCTGCAGGAGCTGCAGTGGGGTGGCGGCACCACCGGCACGCACTTCGCCACATTGCGTGGGTCCGGTGGCGGTTCTCACTACCTGCGGAGCGGCACCGGCGGCTGCTACGAGGCCGAGGATCTCGAGACCGCGAGCACCGGTCGCCACCATGGCGGCCAGCATCGCGGTTACTACAGCCCGCCCGGCACCAATTACACCATCGTCGAGCGACCGCCCAGCGCGCCACATCATCATTCATCACACGCGACTCCCTACAGATCGCATCGGGGCCACGGAGCTGCCGGCACCGGTGCCATCTCCCCGGAACAGGTGCTCAGGTATGTATGACGACGATACCGATGAGCAAAACCCAGACCTTCCGCGATCGGATTCGATTTCCGATCCGTATCGAAATCGAATTATGCAAATCCGACGACCCGGAAGATCTGGCAAAAGTTTATGTACCTTTAGCGTGATGGTCTTTCTTTATTAAAGCAATAATTCGTGAGAAATTTACGACTCGGGCCAACCGGTGAATCTTTCATTTCGAGGTTGCTTACATCGTCATAAATTCTCGGAAGAATTTCAAAGTACCGTTACAGTATTTATTCGCGCCGAATCTTCCTGATACGGTCTCTTCGGTCTCTCGGCGCTTTTGTTCGAATTGTGAGCAAAAGGTCGAATAGATAAAATATTGTCGTATTTTTTATTGAGATTGTTAATAGATACGTCAAAAGTACTCTGCTAAAGAATTTACGGCTTTTGGATTCCAGGCTATTCGGCAGCAGCGTCTCGGAGCGACGTCAGACCGATCGCAGATCACCGGCGTCAAGTCCCGCGAGCGTCACAACGGTACGTGGCACACCGACCTCGTCCGGCGGCTCGCAGCAGCAGCAGCAGCAACAGTCGCAGCAGTCGCAGCAGTCGCAGCAACAGCAGCAATCGCCGGGAAACCCGCCCACATCGCCGATCGCACAGCCGCTCAGTCTTCAGGAGCTCACCGTAAGGACAATCACCATGACGAGAGATCCGCCGGACTCTCACCATGGCTTTGGCATCTGCGTGAAGGGTGGCAAGGACGCAGGTGAGATCCGAAATACCTTCAGGCTACCCCCGTCGCCGTACTTCGTGCCTCGAGAACGAGGTACTTCTTTTCTCTCCCAGCAGCGGTTTCTTACTCATTAGTTTTTTTCTTCGCACTCCTACGGAAGTTGGAAAGTCGAAAAAGCCTCTCATGTCGAGCATCGTGCGCGATGCACGATAACTGCGCTATGTTCGCTCGTCGCGAGTCGTCCGGTTTATATCGTGCGGTTCGAGTTTGCTTAACCGTAAAGAGGCCGACCTGAACATGTTTGCTCAGAAATTTTTTTTCTTAATAAAGGTTAGGTCAGAACACAGTAAGAATCAATCGCGGATGCGGATGCGCGATATTATCTCAGTGTATCAAATCAAATTAAATTAATTCAAAAATTATTTTTTAAACCGTTTTAAATCATTGGAGTTTTCGAGATACGAACTTATTGATTTTTTGTTTTTATATATAATATGCAAATAGCAGACTCTTCATCGATTTGTTTGTTTTGCAAGCACGTTGATCTTTGATTTGCAATCGAAACGACTCGGAACTCGATCGACAACTCGACCGGACGACTCGCTTTTGCCACTTATCGCTGACAACTTGTTTCCTTGATTACTTTTTCTTGCTGCGTGCCTAAGTCACCTCGGTTGGCACCCATATATCGTGTCTCGACACCTTGCGCTTATACGTGCTTCCGCATAAATCGGCGATCCGTCCTTGCCCTCGCGACGGAACATGCTGGCACTAAGTGCTCTTTTATTATTCCCATTACTTAAAGTATATTTAGACAACGAGAAGCGAATTTAAAAATATAAATGGAAATTGTTTTATCTCTAAAAAAAAAAAAAAAAACCTGCAACAAGATTACATTGCTATTTTTCCTAGAAAAATAATTATATAATAAAATTGCAAAACGCAGCTTTTGAATTTACTTAACGTACATCCATTCTTTTAAAAACGTAAAGCACATTTAACGTTTCGATACTATATATAAAGAATAAATTCAGAAATTAATATATATATTAATTTATATATTATATGTATATACATATATATTATATATATTTTACATATATATATATTTACATCACATATATACATATATATTTTTGAATTTACAAACTGTGTAAGTTCAGAAATTATTACATATATTAATTTACAATACACATATATGTATATCATATATGTATATAATATGTATATAATATACATATATATATAATATACATATTATATTATATAAGATATAATATACATATATAATTCAAATATATGTACATATATTTGAATTTACGAACTATAAATTATAATACGAACTATACGAACTATAAATTATGTACATATATTTGAATTTACGACTATAAATTATAAATTATATAAATTATAAATTTAGAAATTAATTTGACTAGCAATATCAATTCGAGAAAATTGCCTGTGATCTACTTATTTTATTTTTCTTGCTCTTTGAAGTCATATCTTATATATTTTATATATTTAAGTAAGACATTTAACGGTCGATTAACGACAGCGATAGAAAATGGGATGTTTTTTTTTACCGTCGCGAGGACGAAACTCAAATGTGGAGAAAACATTTTCACAATCGTTAAGCATCGTTTTCCGCCGCAGCGACGATTGTTTGCACGCGAACTCGATAGAGAAGGAACATGCGCGTTTTGCACAAACTCTTTCTTCCCTCTTCCTCTTATTTTCTTCCCTTTTACGGAGGTGAAATTCCGGTCGGTTTGCCGTTCGATGGTCGATAGGATAACGAGCTATCGACCCATCGAGACGCGTTTGCGCCGGAAATCTGACGGCCGGAGTTCGCCGTTTCATTTAATCTTTCTGGAGAACTCAATTGTCGGAAAAGTCGAAGTTTTTGCACGTTTTATTTAAAGAACATTAGCATAACTATCAATTGTAATACATTAATTAGCTTTAACTCTCAAATATATTTCCTTATTAATGTAATATAGGTAATTAAAAAAAATGTAATATAGAATGATGTAAATATACAATGCGAGAAATACAAAGTTTCCAAACGTTTGTAATAAATTGTATAAAAAACTCAATTAACAACAGTGTGACAGATACTTTTTTTAATAAAAAAAAGACTCAATATTCGTTTAAATAATTTTGTTAGTAAACGTAGAATTATTCTTCTCGGCCATTTTCCAGAAAGATTCCCTCAGCTTACATATACATGCGAAAAGGACTTTGAATACACAAGAGAATCTGCGCGACGAGGCAAAGATGTTCAAGAGATGCCGCCGTTACAGTCGTTAAAAGTAACATATCTGGTTTTACAAATCCTCGAACTTTCAAATCCTCGAAGTTTTCAACAATAAATTTATTAGATTTTAGACCATTTTTCCTCGCGAAGTCTGCGCGAATCTGCGTGTGAACATGCGTGTGTTAAATTGACACGCACATACGTGGTAGTTTTCCTTAGAAAAAAACGAGAGGGAAGAAGAAGAGCAGACAGATTTTACGCAAAATCTATTTCAAATCGTATGCGGAAAATATAAATAATATATATTTACAAAGAGCGGTAGTACGTTTTAATCGAGATTAAAACTAGTTTCAACCGCTCGCCGTTAAGTTACAAAACCAGTTTTGAAAAATTTACACAACGACGGTATATGGAAGAGGAATTATAAAATCAAACGTAATGATTCGACAACTCTGTCAGTTATAACGACGTGCTATACATCACTGGCGGGAGATAACTGCTGCGAGTATTAAATGTCACGCTTAATCACGCACACGATCACCGCGCGCACGCTCGCGCTTTAACCATCGCTTGACGTAAGCTTTGTGTATAGCCGAGAGAATAATTCGAGCGTGAAACCTCCTCTCAAAATTCGGAAGACTCTCCGAAGCGGCACTTGAGGAAGATCCTTGCTTCTCGCGCGCCTTGAAAATCACATCTTTGAAAATCCGTTTTCGGACGATGGCGAAATTTGCGACAAATATTTTCGTTTTTACTTCCTTTTTTCGACTTTTGTGTCTCGAATTCTAAGATTTGTTTTCGCAAATATAATGAAAAAAAATTCCGCACAAAATTGTTTGATAATTATTTCTTTAAAATCGATTCACAATGCGAGTTTCTATTCCACAATTGTTTGTTCGATTTAATCTGAATTAATTTTTACGTTGCAACGAATATTTTTAACTGCGAACCAAGTCGAACAACAATTTATATTTAATATATCTCCGCTTGTTATTGTGACGCGCTTCTTCTAAAAACGCAGAAAGGAGCCAAATAAAAAAACGCGAAAAAAACTTCTTTGCGGATTTCGTCATCGTTCGCGATCGAGACGCGGTTGAGATCGAGAATAAGCCAACTTGCGTTGTGTCATTCTTATTTTCTGTTTCGCTGTACACCACAGAAGCGCAGTCAGGTAACTTCAACGAGAGAAAGGAGGGGGTTAGAAAAACGCATCTCGCACCACGAGTATCTGTCAGAAAAGCTACTTCTTCTCTCTATATATATATACACACTTTGTGGCACGCCCGACAGCTCGTTGCATGAATGTACAATGCATATGCGTGTGTGTTAGTGGTATATACGAAGTGCGTAGAGAAGAGAGTCTTTTGCTCATATATAAATATATATATGTATATATACATACATTTGTGTGTGCGCCGCGAAAAGCTTCGCGTATACTAAATCGCAATAACGTCCATCGCAAGGATGTCGGAAACAAATCGTCCGTCGAGAGTGTAAACATATTAACGTTGAATAAAACGACGAACGCGTTGTGTTTCGGAGAAACTGCAGTTCGCGAAAGTTTTTTTCCAAAATAGTTTCTACACACGCGGAGGGATACTCGCGCGCGATTTTTTGGCTGCGTTAGAAAAAAAAAAAAAAAACACCGTTGTGCGGAACAACGGTCGTTTAGTATTTATCTCTACGCTCTCTGTGAAATTCCAAGGAGAATTAACTCGGCGGATTGATAGTAATTCGGTAATTCCTTTATGTTTCCATGTCGGGGGCTTTGCGTGGCAACGTATATTAGCACGAACTTCGTAACAGTTAATTTTTGAAGGCGTACGTAAGCGAGTTGTTTCGCAGCTAAAGGATTTAACGGTAATGTAAGTTTCTGGGATAAAAATTTTCAAATGAGATATAGTTCAACAGAGAGACTTACAAGAAGTAAAGGTTAATTAATCCTTTCCGTACTTTGCGCAACTCGATAGCGCAACTTTCACGCCGATTCGATTTAAATATTGCGCGTAATTATTGAGAGATTTAATTTATTTGAAAGTTTTTGTATGAACGTTCTGTGTCTTAAAATACAGTCTTTTAAAAATTCTCTCACTCAAATTTACTCACAGTTTTTTATTTAAATTATTCAATGAGATAAGAGAAAGTACAGACACACACACAACTTTTATTTGCTCTGTCGTTTGAAAAATTATGTCAATCTAAATAGATTCAACGACGATAAAAGTCGTTGATTACGTACAAACATTATCGCACAAACTGTACAAATGCAGTTCAATGTATCGAGTTTTCTTTGATTTTTTATCGTAACAGAGAATGTTGGATGTTTCACCGCGAAATACAGTGAAATTATTTTAATTATTGGCGGATAACGAAAATAATTTTTAATACGTTATTTTATTTAAATAATTATTACACTTTTAGGTTTTTTTTAGTTAACATATCTTATTTCCAATTATTTTTTTTTAGAGAAACCAACTTTTACGTGAAAATATTACTTGATATTCTTACATTTCCTTGATTTTGCAACTCCTGTCAAATGTGTGTGTTTTATATAATCCTCCGTAGAAAGATTGTGTTTCTCGAAATGTTTAATCGAAACATAAGCAGTATAGTGATTCATTTCGAAAGTTTTCTTCAGTAATTAACGAGTTCTGTTTCTTTATTTATTTTTTTTAACACAGGAAAGATATTGTTTTAAATATATATACATTAGACATACAAACATACACACACGTGCACATATATATATATATATATGTATACATTCACACAAGCATATTGGAATTGCGTAACAACGTGAGCACGATGCACACATCTTGCGATGCAATCACAATTTCTGTCAATTCTTCAAATACTCTCTATGTGCATGCCTTTCTTTATTCTCTGTCGTGAATACACACACACACATACATGTCATATAAAAAGTCAAAGTGTGTTGCTACATAAGATTACACACACTCTTTACACATTAAACTCTCACAACTCTTCTTCTCGTATTCATTTCACATTTCGTGCATCCAAACTTTTTTCTTCTCATTCTTCTTTCTTAATCACACACACACACACACACACACTGTACATATTTCTGCCCATGGCGTTTGTTCAACGTCCGGTTCAACAAGTACATATCGGCGGGAGAGAGTTTTAACCAGCTCTGCCAAAAATTCAGTGCCAAATTACACACAGTAGCCAACAACAACAGGTTTCTGGCTTTCACCGATATTGAGCGCGAAACGATCGCTTTTTGGTGATATTAATTTCACCAAATATGTGGCAAAAAAAAACTTGATAAACTCGTAGAATTCCACAGCGGTATCTTCTTACGCGAAAATCCGTCCGGAACCACTTATTCGTAACAATATTCATTACGCGTGTTTGTTCTCTCGTGTCTGTTAATTAGACTACCCTTTGTTAGTCTCTTTGTTCACTCGCGAAAAAAAAAGAGGGACATTGGCGTCATGGGCGGAATGATTTAGCTGGCACTTGTGATCGCGACGAAAAACAACGACGAAACAAGCTTGACCGGCCTGATGGAAAGTCTGCGAACTGTTCTCAGGGGTGGGCGTCTACATCTCGAGGGTGGAAGAAGGTTCGGTGGCTGAACGCGCTGGACTCAGGCCAGGTGACACCATCCTGGAGGTGAACGGCACACCCTTCCGCGCGGTTACCCACGAGGAGGCTCTCAAAGTGAGTGCCCAACTTTTAGTTCACTCTTTCTCTCTCTCTCTCTCTCTATCTACTCTCTTTTTCACTTCCGTCCTTGATGTTGCCGCCTCGCAATCTTCTATTTTCATCAGCTCTATTAGCGACCACGTATATAGACGTACACGTGCAAACAAAGAGATAGCGCGGTCGAGAGAGTTACCGCACCCGCTTCACAAAAGCAATCAACTCCACTTTCGAGAGAAGCTCTCTTTTATTGAGCCGAAATTTTTCAACAAATTTCAATTTTTCGATTTTCTCAACATTTGCGCGCTAATTGTTTAAATTTCCGATTTTTTTCCGACTAATGATTATTTGCGCGTCAAACTGATCGCAGCTCAATTACACACATTCGACGACGAGAGATTGAAACAGCATCGTCGATCGTGCGCGTCAATTTCAAAAACTTCGCGATTAATTCGTTCGAAATTCACATTTCGAAGTAAAAATATCGCTCGGACGTTGAGCGAGTTTAAAAATATCAGAATTTTTAGAACGCGCAATTAACAAATCGACCTACGCAGATAACAGCGTAATTCCGAGTATGAACAAGTGCTCTCCGATGAATAAAATCGCGGAATAAAATCGCGAAACCTTGCTCGCGCGATCGATCGTCATTCGCTTTTTCGTCTCGGCGCGCGATAATTAGAGACTTTTTTTGCGCGGAAAAAAAAAAGATAGGGACTTAAAGTGAGCGATGTCGTTTATATAGGACCGTTCCAATTAAAAGTCCTCCTCTTGTCTCTCTCTCTCTCTCTCTCTCTCTTTCTCTCTAAAGCCGAGCGGCAGCCTGCGCGAGTAATCGCGCGGATGCATCTGATATTTACGACTGACCTTAGGGACGGTCTCATCGATCCCTCACCGCTATCGTCCGGCCGCTCTCAACCGGATTAGAGGCGACCGGGACGCGTGGAGTGTTCTCCTAAATCCGCGCGCGCAAATATAACCACGGACGGATGAACCACGCGCGCACCCTCTCTCTCGCGCGCGAAATCAGCTGTTTCCTTTCTCACCTATTCTCGTTCCCTCGCCACCAACCCTCCCGGCATTCCTCTCTCGCCAGTGTTCCTCAATTCTTTTTTCAGCTCACGTCGCTCTCTTTAGTGTTTTATCTATTTTTACGTAACCTTTACTTTTCACACTCGCGACGTAGAAAAAAAAATATGAATAAATTCTATTCAAGACTTGGAATTGATTTTCGCGATTATTATTATTATTTTTTTTAAACATTGTATCTTGTCTTTCTTTGAACAATTTTTCTGGCGACTCAAAAAATATGCGGAATTTTGTAAAAAAAAACTTATGCAATTCGCGTTTTACATTACATGTAGTTTTTGTACCTTCGTTATAAGATTCGGCTTCTGAAATGTAGGAATATTTTATTGCGCAATGAGAGAGCCGAGAGACGTGTTTGGGAACCTTTATTCCGAAGTACCGTTGAAGAACGCCCTTTGATGTACACAGCAAACGATTCGAGGGAATATCATTGGCACCCGGTTTGCGTGCTTGACGCTCGCAAGTGGCAAACACTAAGCGAATACATTCGCGCATAAAGTTAAGCGTCGACCTTTTCGCTCCCCTCCCCCTCCCCTTTTTCGAGTGTTAAAGCAGCAAATATTAAAGACAACCAGAGAAGAAGAAGACCAACGAACATTCCTCCCCTCCGGAATAATGCGAAGGTCAAAATAGAGAAGAAATTCGAAGTTTGAAGCGAATCTTAAATACAGTACAAAAAGTTTCAACTTAAATTAGAATCACATCGACAAAAGAGGCGAAACTTGGATTTAAATTACTGACGGAATACAAATGAGAGACAGTCCATTCTTTGTATTAAAAAATCTCGAGGTAACGAGAGAGAATTTAATTTTCAACCGACAATGCGAATTCGAAGACACAAATGCGAGAAACGTGTATTTTATATATACTTTTATGTGTACTATTGCGGATGTAAGAATTGCCGAAGAATTACGATAGAATCGATCGATATATATATGTACGCGCGCAACGAAAGCGAAGATATAGGTCGAGTTGTAAAGACCTATGGGCCAGATGTGCTCCTGGAAAAAATTGCAGTCACAGGAGGGATGAGCAAACGGGTCGTGACGATCTATATCCACCCTTGTGTGATTACTCTTCCTCGTGTCTTTTACAATATGTCGTCTATCTCCGGTGAGTCGAATCGATCGACTATATACTCCCGGTCGTATTGTAAACTTTACATGTGTGACAGAAAAATATTCATCAGGTCCGTCTACGGACTTTTCTCTTTTTTTTCGTGATTTTTTTCCACATTCGAAGTCTGATATTTTTAACAAAAACTTTCCCGGTTTAACGCATTTCGAAGATAAAATAGTGCGAACGGATGAATTAACGCTCCGGATGAAATATTTCTTTTATTTCGCGTCGACGTGACGTATCTTCATTTTGTTTTTCATCGGCTTTATTATTGGTTTGCCGTTGATTATATTATCAATCGCGAGACTCAATAAATAAATCCGCGCGACGTCTCACCGTGTTTTTTTTTTTATTCAACGGATTATTTCGCGACAGCTGAATAAGACAGAACTAATATCGCGCGCGATGACGCGTGAAATTGATCCGCGAAAAACACGCGGTGCATTTTTCGCGCACACGTGCGATATTAGACACCTTTTATTCATAGCACGTCAATTCGAACGAAATAGTAATGTAACACATAACTGCACAAATAAATATGATTTATAACACGAGGCGAAAGAGGAAACTCGGCATTCGGAAAGAAGATAACATCGATAAAACTTTGCAATTTGTGAATTTATGAAATCTTATGTACACGAAACGCGATCACCTTTGAGAGGTCGCACAAACGAAAGTCGATAAATATACAATTAATGAATTTTTAACGTGAGGCGAGAGAGCTCGCGGCATTCAAAAAGGTAACATCGATAAAACTTTTAAATATATGCAATTTATGAATTTGTGAAATTTTACGTACGAAACGCGATCACGTTTGAGATATCACAAACAAAAGTCAATAAATACACAACTGTTGAAGACCTACTCGTAATGTAAAAAAACGTAGATTTATGGAAAAAAAAAAAACGAAACGCGATCACCTTTGAGCAAACAAAAGTCGGTATAAATACACAAATTATTGAAAAACTATTTGTAATGCAAAAAATGTAGATTTATGGAGATGCGAAACTAACTATACGTATAGGTATTACGTTTCAATCCCTTCCGACAATCGTCTTGATGTCGCAACTTCGACTCCCGGAATCGGAGAGAGCGCGGCGGTCCTCCTGGTTGAACACGGATCAAACATAAACCGGATTAAATCCGCACGACGTTCATCGCCGCTGAAGAAGAAAGCCCGTAAAGAATAACGGCGGCAACGAGACTCGTTATCTCGTCGAGCGGATACTTGCGAAAGAGCTTAACGTCCCGCGCGTAACGCCGGGAACGTGTACACGCTACGCAAACAACGGCGCACATTCGAGAGAGAGAGAGAGAGAGAGAGAGAGAGCGCAAGGTAAAACCGTCTTCTCATTTATTTTCTGCCTTTTACCTCCTTCAACTACGACGACGACGTGATGACGATGACGACGACGAGGAACGACGTGACCGGCGCCAGGCGTCTCGGCGCCCTCCGACGTCGAAATCTCCCCCGTCATTTATTTTCTTTACATAATACAACACACACGCTTCCGCGGATGCCGCTCCGCTATACTGCGAGAAGAGCGACCGATAATTGAGCGCGCGGTGGAGAGAGAAAATATAACTCGAGCAAGGAGAGAAGTACCTACTCTCGTGCCCCAGAAATGCTTATTTCGCCAAACTAGCAATAATTACACGTAAGTCCTCTTCAAGTTGCCGCAAACAAGATAGTAATCCCGAGAGAGAGAGAGAGTTTCTTCGGCATTAAACAGTCACGAAGAAACAACCCCTCGCTGACGTTCCGATAAGAGATTGACTCCGCTGCGGAAACTGTCGGAAATTGATTGTTTTTTCTTTTTACTTATGAAAATCAAACAACGTCTTTGCGCGAACAAACAAGGAAATATCACGTTGCGATTGTTGTATTAAGGCAGTTCTGTCACGTAGGGTCGGATTTCGCGGGTGCTAAAAAGTTCATTAAAATTTACAATAGAAAAAAACGCGTACTATGCATGACTAAGAATATAATTATTGATGAAATAAAATAAACTATTTGTAAAAAAAATATTTGATAAATGAAGAACGACAATTTAAGGTAGTTCTATCACGTAGGGGGTGGATTTCGTGGGTGCTGAAAGGGATTTTTCTATCGCATCTATCACTTTTTAGATCAATTTATTAAATCGAAATGGTCGGTAACGTTATTATTTTTTTAATGTCTACTTTTTAGACAGTTTGAAGATATATTTAGTAGTTTTTGGAATAGACTTCAAGTGTCTATAAGTTAAAGAAATACGAACGCAAAAGAATTTGCGTACATCACATATGTCAATGTTTTATACCTGTGTTTTATACTGTGTGTTTAACTTAATTTGTTTCATTAAAATGGTCGATAACCGACTGTTTTTTTGTTTTAAAAAGAGATTAGATTTCAGACAGTATTATATAAACAATTGGAATTTATGTCAGAACTTTTGTCTCGTGATAGAACTACCTTAAATATACGGAAAGTCGAATTCTAAATTTATTTTAATTCTGACTCGAGTATTTTTTTTGGGGGGGAGGATCTTCGAAGTTGATAAACATATAATCGTAAAACAAGGAATTTTGAAACTTCTGCACATCTCTTTCGCGTGTAAAACGGTATATATTCAATTTGCATAACACAATTCGGCGGGCGAAAAATTGAATAGGAAAACAGAGACGGAGACGTTTTTACGACACGTCGCGCCGGGAAGAACACACACTACCGGTGTGAGACCTTGCGGCGAACGCAATTTGCCAAATGCAACTTTGCCGACGCGACGCGGGGTCGTATTTGGCGAGAGAAACGCGAAACGACATTTTTATATGCTCTCCGGCATCCGGCGATCGCGGAAAACGGGTCGCGGAAGGATAGACCGTCGTGGGTGAGAGAAAAGAAAAACTCTCTCTCGTATCTTTTTTGAACCGGCGCGAGATCCTATATAAGGATCGTCTGCGAGATCCGGGCTGGGTCAAGGATAGGGTAGGATGTGACGTCACGGGCGCGCGCCACCAGGAGAATCGATATCCTGCTGGCTGCCGAGTGGCGTCACCGTCGAGAGAAACGCGCGTCTGGCGCGTTAACTTCTCGTTAACTGCATCTACTTTACTTACTCGTAGACAGCTCGTTTCAGAGATTCCGCTAGTTTTCATTAACCATCCCTCTTACTTCCCTCCTTCTGCCCGCTGTGCATTTTCGCGCAGGAAATTTTCCGTGAACTCTTCATTGAGATACTGTTTTTTTTCTTTTCTTTTAAAGATATAAAATAATTCTTCGAACAATTTATCTGCTTAAGAATCAGCTTTTAATTTTTTTTTCTTTTATGTAAATAATAAAATCTCTATTTTTTTCTCGTTATTTTACTATCTTTCCTTCTCGCTTCTAACAGATGCTAAAGTCCTGCAGAACCCTTAGCATGACGGTGCGCGGGCCCGCGTTGGACCCCCGCTGCCGTGCGCATCCAGTGTGGCAGTCGTCGGGTCGTCCGAATTCTTGCAGCTGGATGGATCGCCAGGGTCGTCCAGCGTCTCCGCCGCCCCAACATCCGCCCCGTGATTCCCGTTACGGACCGAGAACGCGAAAAGTCGAGCTCTGCATCGAGCCCGGCCAGTCTCTGGGTCTGATGATACGGGGTGGCCTCGAATACGGCCTCGGTATCTACGTGACGGGCGTCGATAAGGACAGCGTCGCCGATCGCGCCGGTCTTCTCGTGAGAATTGTTTTTTTTTGTTTTGTTTTGTTTTCAAATCCATGTCTTTTGTTGTTATAAAATTCTCGTCAAGAAATCGCTCGAGAGATCGCTCTAACAAATTGCGACGAGCAAACGATTTATTTACAGCGAGATAATTTCTCGTCTCGATGATCGGCAGGTAGGCGATCAGATTATCGAGGTGAACGGACAGAACTTCGAGGAGGCGACGCACGACGAGGCGGTTCAGATCCTCAAGACTAACAAGAGGATGAGCTTGCTAATACGCGACGTCGGCAAAGTGCCTCATTCGTGCACCACCAGCCAGCCAATAGTGATCCCGACCTCTCGATATCCCGATCACGATTCCCTGCTCTTGGACAGTCCGCCGAATCATCGTCCACCGAGTCCCGCGTAAGTCGCGCAATAAACAAAAAAAATTTAAATGTTTTCTCAACATGTCACTTACATCGCGACATAAATTTTACATTTGCTAACTAGTTAGCTGAGAGAGAAGAGTATATAGCGCATTAAAAAATATTAAATGATGAAATATATATACACGTGTATTTTAACCCTTCGTGGTCAGACCTCAAAAATGACGACGAGTTAGTCAGACCGAGTCTGCGAGATCCACGCGACCTTTAAGATCGAATATCTCCGCGAAAAATCGATATTTTTTCAATTTCTTTTTTTTAATCGAAAGTTTGAACACTTCTGCGTCGATAAAAAAAGCAAATTAAAAAAATCTCTAGTAGTTTCGAAGATATAAGCATTAAAAAAAAACTAATTTTCTTCTAGAAACGCCGATGCGCAATTTCCGAGCGGGTCTGAGAGACTCACGTCTGACTACGAAGGGTTAATCTGTGCGCTACACGTAATATGTTCTACATGGGAGGGTCCCGATAGGACAGATTTCTTTTGCGCAGATCGACGGTTGTACAGATTCCGTTTGCCTAGATCCCGTTTGCACAGACATATTATAAATTAGTTTAGGTTAGATTTTACGGGGAGGGGGTACAAGGGGAGCCCCTTTCCCGCCCACATATGTACTATAGTGTGTGATATAAGTGAAATATTTACTTCGTAAATGTAATAATAACGACTATGTACAATCGGGATCTGTGCAAAAGTTTTTTGTGCAAACGGAATCTGTACAACCGTCGATCTGCCCTGCCGTTCTACGTATATAATAATTCTAATTAAAGTTCTCGCGATAGAAGAATAATATTTGCAAATGAGTTGGTTATAATTGAGTCGTTGATACTGATTATATAACTTTTTTAATTAAAATCAACGTATCTCTGACAAAAGGATCGCTATGGTAAATTTCAATATATTCGGCAAATAATCTAATTACTTTTCGGAAACGAGTAAAATCTCATTTAAGTCAGACACATTTCTTTTAAGATCCCTCGTGAATTTTTAAATTATAATTTCTGATTAAAAAAAAAATATATATATATATATATATATATATAGATAATTTTCTCGTCAAATAAAATTATACAAAGTAGCAAAAACAAACTATTACGTAAAGATAATACTACTGTAGTCTACACAACATTAGAGCACAAATTAGCATTTGTCTCTTTGTTTATGCTTCAATTATTTTGCGCTTAACCTAACCTAATCGATATTTAAATAAAACAGCACGAATGAATGGCGACACAGAAGTCACACAATTTCGGCCGCGACTGCTGCCATGGTGGAGGAGAAGGCCAGGGTTGTTCTCGCCAGAAGCGAGCGAGCGGCGCTCTCGCAGCTCCTGGCGGACTACAGGTCGAGGAGGATAACTATAGAGGAGCTGGTCATCAGCTTGGGCGATCTACTCAACACTCACGAAAAGCTGACGTTGCTGACGGAGCTCAGGGAGCTCGTCGACAACAAGGACAGACCGGCCTTCGACGATCTCGTCTATCGACCCCGAGTCGCGATGGCAAGGGTGAGTTTTTTTTTCAGATTTTTTTAAAAATCAGTCCCGGAAATATGTAAAAATTTTTCTTCTCCGAGTTTTTCAAGTCTTTTTCTTTTCACACGTACAATAGAAAAAAGAAAAAATCCTTTTTACTTTAATTCACCGCGGTTCTCACGATGATCATTACCGTCATATTGTACTCAACGCGAGTTGAGCAATTAAAGAAAACGAGCGTTCGTTGAAAATAGCCGAAAGCAAGGGAGACCGGCGCGGGAGAAATATCAAGACGTCCCTTTTCGCTTTTTTTTTTCCAGAGAAAAGGCGACCGCGCTCATTCGGACTTAATAGTAACTCCTTCGTTGCACGATCTTCCGGTGAGTTCAACCCATCCTTACGACATTCTATTCATATTCTCCAAGCTTACCCGACAACATACATACACACACACACACATTCAAGACAAATCTCTCGCAAATCACACGCGCGATTACGCGCATTGTGTTACTCTCACAGGACATAGTTTTTTTTTTTTTTTTTTAACTGACTTTCTCTCTCTTCTCTCTTCACTCACTATGCTCTGTTGATGTGTCTGTTCACCCTGACTACTCGAAACACTCGGAATCGCTTTGCGTTTGTTGGAGTTCGCGAAAAACAAAAAAACGTTTTTTTTTTTAACAAAAAAATCCTCGTCGTGCGTCGAAGCACCGTCTCTCACCGAGAACGAGGGCGAAATTGTGCGAACAAATAACAAGTCCTTGAGATAAACAACAAAAATAATCAACTACAAATTGCGTCGTTATTACAATAAATAAAAAAGTATACATAAAATTTTCAAAACAGTTATTTACGCAAGCGCGTAAAAAAAAGAATCTCGTTTTCGCTCGTTACCGGTGATCGACGCGGATGCGACTCGCCGAAGTCGAGAAGAGAGCCTGAAATTCGCGATCGAGTGAATCGATCGGAGAGGTGCGAGGGAAACGGAGAACGCCACGAAGACGTCTTCAGGGAGAATGAAAGAGAGCAAGATCGTCCGATCCTCCTGGAGGCCGTTCGCGGAAGAACCCTTCACGTCGCTCTCGATTAAACAAAAAAAAAAGAGAACGCGCGCATCGATCGCTAAATCACTATCAATCCTATATATATATACTCCGTTTGATCGTGCTGATTCGTCGTTATCTTCTCCTCGACAAAAGCATGACTCTCGTCTCTTTCAGGAAAATGACTTGCAATCCCTTCGTCTCTATCTTTATCTATCTCTATCTCTGTCTCTCTTTCTCTCTCTCTCTCTCTCTCTCTCTCTCTCTCTTTCTCTCTCTCTCTTTCTCGCTGCATTGAGGATAACAGCTGCTTGATGATGAACAAACTTTACTCTCGTTCAAGAAAATATCGAGAAAGTTTGTCGCGAGCAAATGACGTATCGATGCGACGAGAAATTTTGTCATATCTCCCTGTAAAATAGTATCTTTCTCAAAAGATCTCGAAGTTTACAAATATATTCGGAGATTAGAGATTTGTTAAAAAACATATTCGAATGACAAGTGTCGCGTTGATGTGATTTTTAGTGTACACGTAATAGCCAAAAAGTTAGAAACGACAAATCATCTCATACTTTTGTGAGAGCAGCAGACGCTTCATTTTTTTTTTTTACTCAACGCCATGAGTTTTTATAGAACAATAGAGTTCTGGTAGTCGTAGATTTTTCGTATAGCGAATCAACTAGCGATTCGTTACGTAACGCTAATCGTTCATCTCGACGCAATTTTTGCTAGAATAAATTTTGTTCCTCCGACCGCAGCTTTTTTCTCGGCTAACTCTTTCTCTTTCTTTCTCTTTCTCTTGAAGTTATATATAAGCATTCTTGTTGCTTTTGTGTGTGTATATATGTATGTATATATACACATGCATACACACACACATATATATATATATAGTCGCTCTCAATCACTGCTAATTGCTATTTTTTTTTTTTTTTTTTTTTTTTTTATCTTGTTCCCTGCGTTTTGTCAGTGTTCGTCGCCAGTGTTCGAGAACCGATGTTTTCGACGTTGTTGCTAATTTGTCTTTTCTGCCCCACAATCGCGCGACAAGTGGGAAAAAAAATACTTAATCAAAAATTTCAAAGAGAAATCAAAAGAAAATATCGGATGTAACGTTAAAACTATTACCATCGTAATTTAAATTACCATTGTACTTTAAAACGCCATGGAAATTGAAAATACAAGGCAACACATATAAAAATATTGTGCACATATATAATATGTATATAAAATTTATATAATACGCCCAAGCGATTTTATTACAATCGTAGTATTTTTGTAGTTTTTTTATTTTTTTACTTCAACCGAGAAACAACGAGTTCATATTGTTAAAATCTTCTCGTTTCTGAGAGAGAAGATGCGCTCTTGCACATTGCATTCTCCGCCTTCTCGTTAGTTAGATTACGATCTTAGATCGTGTATGATATTAGATGCTTGCTGCTAGCGGACAAGTAGAAAGCTGATACGCTTGCCAAGACAACACACACCATCTTCCTTCTTCCTCCTGTCTCGCAAGAGAAACAGCATCTCGCGCGAATCAAACAAACACTTCGTTTCGTTTCCGTGAACTCGCGAGAAACCAACCCCGAGCGAGTTGCGGAAATAAGAAAAAAGAAAAAAAAAAAAAAAGAGGTTGGTTTTTTTTTCAGGAAAAGAAACCGGTTTTGCGCGCAAACGCAAACAAAAATCGGTAGAAATTTTAACGCGACTCTACGAAGTTTCCACTCGATCGACGAAGATCGAATCGACGAATCGACGCTTGATTTACGACGATCCGTTGTTTGTTCCGGATCGCGTCGCGCGCCCGATAATTTTGCAGCAGATTTCGCACAGAGAGATGGAAAGCGTCGTAAATCAAGCATCGATTGGAAACAAATGTTGTTGCAGGCGGAACGACGCGCGATGACTCGTCGATCGATGATGGATTATTGTTAAATTGCTCATTTGCGTCGACGTCAGAACTCAAATTGATACGGAAACAGGTGGACTCGAGACTGGGATCGATGTATGGAGTTAACGCGCGCGCGCGCGTGAAACTATCTTTTCTGTCCGCGGAAATAAAACAAGCAAAACTATGAAAAAATCGGTTTGAACGGACGTTAACTTATTTTCTATTTCTTGAATTCTATTCTCTTTTGATATACAAGAGACGGAAAATTATTAATTGCTTTTTTAATTTTCGAAAAAATTTATTTTTTGAAACGAAACTTATATACGAAAATTATCTCTCCGTTTTTTACTGGTTTTTAATATTTAAGTTTAGTATTTAAGGTTTTTAGTATTTAAGTTTAGTATAAGTTTTTTAGTATTTTGTTAGTTTAATTAAAGTGTTCGAGAGCTTCTTCGTAGTACATACATTTTTATTGTTCTTCATTTGTTACTGTGGGAGTAAATTAAGGCATCGACGTTTTTTGCGCATGCGATGATAAAAACAAAAAAAAAAAAAAAACACCAACGGTCACTGATGTTCGCCGTAAATGGATATTGCGGGGCTGGCCGATAAAAAAAAATTACTCCCTAAAAGCCACGTGAGGCATTTCCTATATCATTCTGTCACACGATAGCGCGCCGATAAAATCATCGATCGGCCGATCTCGCCCTTCGTTCGAGGAAAAGAAAGAAAGACAGACAGAAAGCATTCTGTTTTTTTTTCTTTTTTTTTTTACGCGGCGACGGAGAAAAAACGGGCACGGCATGTGACAGGACATCTGATTTCTCGCAGAGGGGTGTGTCCGGTGGTTGTTGCCGTCCGGGACGACTGGTGGACGTCGAGGGAGACCCACTGGGAGTGACGGGACCACTTCTGCCGCGGGATAGCCAGGAGTATAGGTCGCCGAGCGAGGACAGCGGTCTCGGGGCCGACATGCCCAGGACCAGGTCGACCGCAAGAGTTTCTTTAACGCCGGAAGTGTCCCTCTTCCTTTCGCGAGCCGCCATCTTGAACAACGACGGGCGAGCGTTTTTTCGCGACGTAAATCCAAAGTCTGGTTTATTATTAACGTCGCGAAATTCGGGAAATTTTGTTGAGGTCACGATTTTGAAACTTCTCACGCGAGATAAGAGACAACAACGCCGCCGCGCCGGTTCGAAATGGCAGCGACGATCCTTCCGGCGTTAACTCAACACCCTCATCATCTTCTCTCCTTTCCTCTTTCTTGATATACAGCGATTCTCGCATTATAAGATCTTGCTCCCGCAGTTGCGCTTGAGTTTGTGTCTCATGTAAATACGCGAGAAGCTAGTTAGCGAGGAACATAATGATTCACTTCGCCAATCACATTCATTATTAGTAACGAGTTTAGCGAAGCGCGATAATGTTTACGCAGGGTGTGTTTGCCGAGTCTGCCCAAGCCTTTCGAATATTAGATATCTTATTATAATACGGGATCGCTCCAATTTTGATATACAGGGTGTCGGAAAAATTTTGACACAGTCGAAGTGTGAAGATAAATTGAGTCAACAGGAAAGTCATTTACTATTTTTGCAAAATTCGCAATATTTATTGAGTTTATTAATTAATTAATGTGAGCGCGTGGGAAACCGGGATCCTGTGTGTATGATGTTTCAGTTGTAAAAAAAAAATAGTATCTCATGCAATCTTCTAGCAACGAGAGGCGGAGCAAACACGCGAGCTTCTCGCGATCAGCTGATTTTTTACGGCGGCGGAATACAACTGAAAATCTTACTTACAATGTCCGGACTATTACGCTTCTCATTGGCTCACATTAAGAGGATGCTGAACACACGAAGGAAGTCCGTGACAAATATCACTTAGCAGCTACGCTGTCGGGTAGCTGGCACCATCTCTCGGAAC
>QVOA01014467.1:0-24880 GCA_014825685.1 Pseudomyrmex cubaensis
AACAATTTTTATTTTTAACTAATTTATTATATATATTATTGTAGTTGAATAAAAATACTATTTTAACTATTATAAGTATTGTAAATGATATAAGAAGTCTAATTTTATATTATTCCGCGTGATCCGTTTCCGCGTATTCCGCTTCATGAAACATAAGGGAAAACAGAAAAAACGAAGGAAAGAAAACGGAATAGCTATGATTGGTCGAGCTGGTTTCGCACATTCCGTTCCGCTATAGATTTCCGCTCAATGGGACGTTGCCCTAAGAGGAGGACTCAGTATCGCGGTCCTTGCAGAGCCGCGACCTCCCTCGCGTTTGTTTACCATCTCGGGGGAGAGGACTATGTCCCTCTCTTGTAACCACAGTTTCTGCGGCGGGATAGAGCACATGCCACTTCGCCGCCCCTCACAGAGTCGCGTGCAGGACGGAACTCCCATTCTGACCTGTCGCGGTTCCCGGTGCTATCCTATCTGCGGAGTGGACGATTTCTACTTCGCGGCCATCACCTACTACGTTTAAAAGCGGTCGCCATCCCAGTGTGATATCGCCCCAGACCGACCGACATCATCCCCAGGAACTGATGTCAGGCGCTTTTTTGCAAATTACGAGAGAGACGCCAGCGTCCTTGAGCCGAAAGAGGGAGAGAATCGTCATTTTTCTCCCTTCCACTGCCCAAACCGACGCCTGTCTCTTTCGCCGTCTTCCGAAAGGCGGGAGCGCGTTCTCGTTCCCTCTTGGTCCATTCCGACTATCTCCGATTAACTTACCGATTAATTGCGAGTCAATTACAAGTGATCATTTCAATCAATCGACCGATATAATTGGCGATTCTAACGGAATAATTGACCGATCAATCTGTTTTATCGATAAAACTGAATTTTTTGCGCACACTAATCTTTTTTTGGTTGTGTGGATTGATAAATCTTTTTCTACAAAGTACAGACAATAAGGGATTCGAGACGTCCAAATTTATATAACAAAATTTTTTTTAATGTTTTTTAAACTTCAATTTTTTCATTTTGTTGTATAAATTTAAACGTCCCGCGCGGATCCCTTATTGTATGTACTTTAATTGTAGAAAAAGATTTATCAATCCATAAGTCAAGTCCGATCCAAGTTCAATATTGCTGTTGGTAATTCTGCGAATAAATCGAATACTATTTAATCAAGAGTTGGTAGAACTTACTACGATAATCTCAGTAAATGTTATTTGAATTTATTAGTTTTTTTATTTCTATATATATATATATATATATACATACATACAACATATATATATATATATATATATATATATATATATATATACACACACATACACACATACATATATACATACACACACGTACAAATAATGTTTGGATATGTAGTAGGTTGAGAACAAGGCTATATATCCAGGCCGTAAAGCTGCCTTTTACATATAAATTTTCCATCACACAAATTCTTTTTGAAAAACTTTTACTCTTTTTTAAAAAATAGCATCATATGTACAGAATAAATAAAACATGCAAACTGAGTATATTTTACGATTTTGTTAAACAAAATATGATAATAAAAAACCAATCTAAATGGTTTTAATTATATCACTTAAAAAATTTGTGCATTTAGTTTGTGCTCATACAATTGTATTCATACTTATTTTTTTTTTTTTTTGAATGAGTAGGGAATGTAAGACGAGTACAAAATATTCTCAGTTTGATATAACAAATTTTTGAAATATTTCCTTGAATATCCTGAAAAAAATGGCTTAAGAAATTCTTACGTAACACACATTAAGAAACAGTAAATCTTAAACCACTGTAATGACTTTCTCGGCGTTCTGTACGAAAAATTGCGAGATTCTCAGGTGTTGTTTCAACTTCGATTTTTTTTTCGAACACAAACATCGGACCCTACCCGTTTCTCGTATATATTATTTAGACATGGATATAAATATGTAAATATGTATAAAAAGTAGAAACAGAGCTCACTATACGTGTGTAGGAAGAGGAAAGCGATGGAACTAAGGTACCGCTAGCATACCTGTATGCTACTAGTATAAAAAAAAAAACAATAGTCATCACTTCGATGATAATCTTGCGTCGCTCGCAGAGCAAGTTCCTCATATAAATCATAAATAAATTATACAATTATACATATATTCGATATATAAATGTTGCACAAGGCACGCAATCCTAACTGCGTTTTGCTAGGAAGTAAAGAGAGATCGATGTGTGAGAAAATCTGAAAGGATATAATGATAAATATCCAGACTTTATACGATACTCTTATCTCAGCATGGAGAATCCTTTCGCTTTCGTGAAGCGAAACGGTCTACACTGAATGTAACGTGTGCCACATTCCGGTGAAGAAGCGCGCACGGGTGTGCTAGCTTCGTTTTCTTTGTCCCACGCATGCCTCGGTGACTCGATGCCAAAGGGACTGTACAACTTTGTCGGGGTACGGCCCAACAGTTGACGGGATCGAGTCTGGGGTGTCTGCATATTGCACGCGCTTGGGGACTGCTGCTCCTCCAATCTCTGACGTCTGCGTGTGGAACTTTTGAATTTCTGCAATAAGAAGATAAATTTCTTAGGTATAACATACTCAATGTGCTTTTATTAGGAATTTGCAATTGTGTGTGCGTCTGTGTCTATAATACAAAAGAATGTAAAAATTTAATATGTAAGTAAATAAAATGAATTAAATTTTTATATTCTAAAAGCTCAAGACTATGTAAAATCTCTGAAATCAATTAGTGAGAATGACACAGTGACCAAAGTCGTACAAAAAATGAAAAACTTGACTGTTCTTTCATAAAAGTGGAAGCTCACAATGTTCTTACTTGAGATATCGTGCCGAAAGTAGTGCGCACCGAAGATATCGTTTTGGAAAGCTTCTCGGCGCCGCTGCGCAACGCGCGTCTCGAGTCCGCGGATACGTTGCCGAGGCTGATGTTGTTCCAGACTCGGTCGACAGACTCCTTCGTTTTTAACGGTTTCTCCTTCGCGTTGTCGCCGACTCCGCGGTCCTTGTCAAATCGATCCTGAAGACGCTGGCGCAGGTTGCGCGACCTCCGTACTACCTCCGGCGAGTTCCGCATGGCCAGCACTTCCCGGTGAAACGTGAACGACACGCTGCGCGAATCCGGTCGCATTCTTGTCGCAACGACGTGTATGTTTCGCGTATTGTGTTTCTAAGTCCTCTTTCGCGCGATTTCTAAGAACTACTTCGAGAAGACAAGTCAGAGCGAGAGGGACGCGTTTTCGGCCGTTAGTAATAGCTCTCAAACGATTTTCTCGGTCGCCTGACGTACTATGACAGCTAGAAGGGAAGTTCCCATGACATTTTCATGGTGTCCTTCGTCGAGGAGTGGTCTGATTGGTGGATTCGATTTTGTAAATGTCCGCTGACAGACTTTTTAAATGTGACGGGTAGAGCAAACGGATTATGCCGTGAAAAAAATCGGAAGACGATTATTACACAACAATCTTCTCAAAAAAACTTTTGCGTGTGAAAATAAGTTTTTCAATTCTGAAATAACGAATACAATTCTCGCAATTTTTTTAACATTTTTTTAAACACGAAGTTTAATTAGTGGTGTTTTTAAAATACGCACGTACACACATTTTTAACTTCTTTTTGTAAAAATAATTTTTTGTAAAAAATCTAGCACACGCACGTGTAAAAAAAAACATTGTTTATTCGAACTTTATTCACATTTAGAACATACAAAGATGTCAGTCTTTGATTATATGACCATGAACCGCTAATCGATATTTCCATGTTGTAATAGAGATAACAGCGCCTCTATCGCATAAGTGACAGAAAAGTGAAACAGATAGTACAAGATGAAGAAAGAAAGAGACGGAATAAGATCAAAATCATACGAAAGAACCAGTCACAAACAAGCTTTGAAGAAAACGTCTAAACGTTCTTTACATTGCTCACCTGTGATTGGTTGATTTGCTTACTACTCTGAGTTCAATAAGAAAAGAAAATCAGGCCCCTGATTCTTGAAATAGTTGCGTATACGAAAGTCTATAGTACATGTGACATTAACAGTAGAGTTTCGTATACGCAACTATTTCAAGAATAGGGCTCCAGGGGCCAGTACGATTATCTTCTCATTGAACTCAGTGTACTAGCATATCAAGAAATTGTTTCCTTCATGCACGTTCTCCCTACTATTACTTAAGCCTGCGCAGTGGGAAAGGCGCATGAAATTAAACTACCTTGATCCGCTGTTACTGCGTGGCGTGTATGTATTTCCGAAAATTCTCCGCGCGCAAGCGCCAAGCGGGGGAGGGCAGAGCGGCGTTGCCGTCGGTTAGTCGTTGACTCTCGATCTCCCTACCGGCAACGTTGCTCGCCAGTTCGTCGTTGTGTCGGCGACGTAGCGTGCGATTAGGTGGTGTTCGCGCGGTCCTAAACACACCCGATGTTTGTGTTTTCGAGTTTCGCGTGATAAAGTTAATATCGTTGTCACGCGAGCGCCTTCGCACGCGACACCCGGACGTGTTTTTTTTTCGGGGCATGTAAAACTGTCACGCGGGATCGACGTTGCGCACCGTCGGTCCCTCCTTCCAAGATGTGGACGACGACGAAAACCACCAAGTACGGCGTCGGTGAGTTTTATCTCAAGGCGACGGAGAGAAATCCCTCTCCCGCTCCGCTGATCTCTTCTGTAACTTTGCAACACATGCGTTGCGGACGTAACGCGTGCGCTACGAATCCTCGTCTCAGACAAAAAACGTACGACGAAATTAGCTGTGCAACAATAACAAAAAAAGTTTCGTTAACAGTCACAGAATAAGGGAGCTGGTCTCTTTCCTTGTCGCTCGCGCGAATCTCCGAGCGATTCCGTCGGCGGCTCACTTCGGAGCTGTCAAACGACGGAGAGGAGCGCGCGCGGCAACAATCACCGAGACATCACACCGGCGTGTGTGACAGCTCGTGCATGCGTGCGATCTCGTGAGCGGCTTTGTGCCGACGTCCAATCGCCGCGAAACAATACGTCAACAAGATCTTAACGGCGGCGAGGGCTCTCTCTCGCTTGCCGGCGAAGAGATCCTTGCGTGTGTGTGCGTCGCGCGCGTATGCGTGCGTGTCTGCGTGCGCTCCATTCATGCATTGATCGTGCGCGCGAGTAGTAAGGTCCGCGCTTGGTAAGCCGGCTCCCGATCCCCGGATCTGCCGGATCTTTTCCAGAATTCTCAGGGCGTTTGATCAGGATGTTCCGATCTCTCTCTCTCTCTCTCTCTCTCTTTCTCTCTCTCTCTCTCTCTCACGTATCTTTAAGATCATCTTATTCAATATACGTGCTTCACATTTGTGTATTAAAAGACGGTGTCTTCGCAAAAACCAACTCATATATTATCAGAATGCTTCAATGTGTTTACTTCTGACGAAGTTCGGACACTTGATACTATACGTCACGATAATTCTCCATCACGGATGTTACTTCGCGCGTCTGTTGACGGTTAGATATCAAAATCGACTGTAATAAAAAATTTCTGACATTTTGCAAACAAAATAAACGCGTGACAAAAAGTTTGCGGAGAGATCGTTTGTTTTATATTATGTAATTAAATTATTTAGTTGTTAAATATAAAGGTACGCAATATCGCGCGCGAAGCGTGTTTACGAAGTAAGATTTATTACAGGAATTTAATCGCTGTGGAATGTCTGTGTGCAACAGCGGCGATTAACCGCGTTAAGTAGTCGAGTCCGCTCTCGAGGATCTCTCTGACGCGGCGAAAAATTAAGCGAAGGCGAAATGCACGCACAGACGGCTTCGGAATCGAAGTCAATTCGCTTCGCGGAGTCATGTGTCTGCATTTTTTTTCCTTCGCGATTAAGTAATTCTCGCGTTAATCCTTTAATTAAGGTCGTTGTGTCGGTTTCAATCTTTTCCAAGCGGGTGTTAAGCGACTCTTAATCCAATAAATAAAATCTTGCCAACGAGAAGACAAATCGTATCGATCGTTCCGATCAATTTATCGAAATACAATTTAAATTAAATATAATTCATTTATCTTTTCAGAGTCTCGTTATCTCGAATCTACTCTTTTTCGCCGAGTTAAATTTTCAACATCGAGTCGAGTGTGTCCGTTCACACACTCTCTTTGTCCTGTTCGCTTCCGGGATTTTTCTCGATCGCACATAATATATAGATATCTCTCCGTGCGGATTGACTCTGTGGCAGCGCGATTAAAGCACAATCTTTCAATCTACTAATATGTGCGACACTATTCACGCGGTCATGCCCCTATGCATTATTTCTTCTTACCGTTGTAGAACCGCGCGATCGTGCGCGTCTCTCTCTCTCTCTCTCTCTCTCTCTCTCTCTCTCTCTCTCCGCGATACAAAAGTCTGCAGATGTATTATTGCTGCCATTTACTGAGACCCTCAGAGCTCTTCACGTTCTAAGCGCGCAAATACACAGGCAGATCCATTTCAAACACGAAAACATCGAAAAACTTTTCCAACACACAGCTGACGCGTTTGGTGGCGGGCGGCCCGTCGTGATATATTTACGTACCGAGGCTATCATTCTCTCATCGTTGTAACGAGACAATTTTATCCATCGGAATATTTTCGCTTGGAGAAAAATTTTATAACGTACAAATTCTTTTATTATATCTCTCTACTCCTTGTTATATCTTTATTGTTCGCTCAATACGCGCGGCAATAAATTGCACGCTCGTTATCTATACGCAATGCGATGCAACTTTCGAGAACTCTTCGGTCTTTCGTATAAAAGTTAATATTAGTATCGACTATCACTCGCAATGAGTGACGTTATCGGCGCACTTTCCACCGACTCGACTTCGCAGTTTGATAACCACATTTTCGTGTGCGCAAAAAGCCCCTGGTAATTTAAACGTGGTAGGTACGTACTTGTAAGCGGGATGCGCCACCGGCGTGCTTTTGACGTTTTATGATCGCGTATAAAATGGCATTTCCGTCGCAAAAAATGTGCAGCGTGTTCATCTCTCGTCGTGTCGTGGCGAAGATAGTCGCGTTTCACTTCACTGGAAATTGTTTTTTTTTTTTGTTGCAAGATACTATTAAATAAATTTTTCCCGAAATACCGCTTGATTCTTAATTGAATTTCGAGGAACATAAGGTTCGCGATATCAATTTTTCATGTGTCGTCACTTTTCAACCGAGAATTTATTTTTACGCGACGAAACGGAAATCTCCTGTCACACGAGAGAACGTTATGCGATGTCACATGTCATTGTCTGTATCTTCATTTTTGCGACCCTACCGAAATGACGTACCCACCTTCTCCCGCTCTCGCCAGCATTTTATTGATGTCCGTACGCAAGTTCCGCACGTGTGACTATACTACACCACGTGTGTGCGTGCATCCAGTGGGAACTGCTAATGATTCCCTCGTGCGAGGCCGCTCTTTCTGTTATAATATATTTATTTGCCCACCATCCATATTTTCTGTGTGTAATTTAAAATTTGATGCGCAAACACAGAGGTGCGTAATATATTTTCCTTCCTTTCGCGTATCAAATAATTTGTGCAAAAACAGATGTTTTCTTTGTGACGAGTTAAAATTTGCTAACGCACATATTTTTTTTAATGTACACATTTTTTAATGTTTTTTTTATTTGCTGTGCGTTTACTTTATTCCCAACGTAGAACAGATAGGTTTAATTTTTAATACACACACACACAGACAGTGAGACACACGGATATCGCGATAAAAGAAGCAAGGCGCGCAGAAAGAGTCGCAGAAAGGACGGAAAATTCCGAAAGAGAATGGCAGAAACGACCGTAGAGCCTATATATGCCCGCGGTCCCTCTACGGTCGTGAATGTTTCGTACACCCCCCGAGAAAGGGAGTTATCGATTTAATTCCCCGGGAAAAGCTATGAGGGGAAAACCACGCGACACGCCGAACACACTTCGCGATCCGTTCTTTGTTGCGCGACGCTGGAAACAGAATTTTTTCGGAGCACGAAAGTCCGCGGAATATTTAAGATACTTCTGTATAAAATATAAATGAATGCAATTCGAATCAAAAGCGGAATGTTATGAAATAAAAAAAAAATTAAATTGTTTGCGCGTTTCGATTTTAGTCCATTTAAGTCATTTTCATTGGAACATACTTGAAGTAATCGTTCATGACTAAAATATGTGACGATGTGGGATTTTTATGAGAAGATGAATTATTGACTGATGTCACAGTTTTTTTAAGTTATGACAATATATCACTACGATAAAATGTATTATGTGGTTACAATGTGGTTACAATGTGGTTAAATATTGTCAGTATGCTGAGCATCGTTATTAGCAAAAACATTGTAAATATTGACGTTGGTATTGACATCGGTCTGTGCAACTTTAGCGACATATTTATATAAACTAAAAATCTGTGACATCACATCGATAATTAATCTTGCTGCATAAAAACTCTATCGTCACATGTATGTAAAGAATGTTAATTTAATTCTAATTCTGTAAACATTTGTTTTAGTTACGCATTTTGTAAATCCTGAATATTTATGTCTGACGTGATTGTTTTATTGGTTAAAACGTTGTAGAAACTCTGTAAAAATTCATGGGGATTTAGTCAACATTCTCTATTAAGAAAATAATATTAGTTTTGGTATATTTTTTTACTTCTTAGTTCTTTCACTAAATAGTTAATCACTCGGACGCCACTGTCCGGAGTTTACAGGATCGAAGTTAACGCTTAGTTTGCAAAAGTATTCTTGGCATTTTCTGCAAAACAAAGTCGTTTATGTATTTTTCCACTATTTTTCTGTATGTTAAAGTCATAGAAAAATTCTGAAAACATTTATCAGCAGTATTTTTAAACCTTCTATTTTTTACAATCAAAACATTTTGGAAAAAATTGATTTTTTAAAATAATTTTTTGACATAAACGAAGTAAGTTATAAACGGAGGTAGATTTTGCGCGGACACGAACGACTCTGGTTTGCAGATTAAAGAGTTAAATATACTGTACCGAAGCTAACTTAAATGGAAGATCAAAACGTTTGGGAACTAAAATTTGAGTATGTTTATTGCATAACATTCCATTTTGCTTCGAATTGTCTCAATTATATTTTGAATTTTCCGTTATGAACCGAAAGTCATTTCCTTGTATCTTATCGATTTCCATATAATTTATTGTTATTGTGTGAATTAATAACACGCATTGCACGAAGAGTGAAAAGGAAGTAAATAAATTGCTTCTATGCAAAGAGCTATATTTTTATTTCATTTATTGCGTAATTCTCTTTTAATTTTTTTTTTGTATCTATTTCTTTCCTTCTTTCTCTCACGTCTCATTCTTTCTCTCGGAAATAGTTACGTTTGGTAACTTCGCTCATGAATAGTTTTTTAACACGTTTGAATATGTATGAAGGTAAATAGAGAGCTCAAGAAAGAAGAGAGAACCGTCGAACGCGCGGGATATCTGCATAGTGTTTCTGTTATACAAGAAAATTTTCTATTAAGACACCGAGAGAGAAAGAGAAAGGAGAAGAAAAAAAGGAGAAAGAGAAGAAACTGTCCGGAATATAATCTCTGTGCCACTCAGTGACGCAAAACGTTTCGCGCGTATGTATGTATGTACATACAAGTGACACGTCTATTGATCACGCTGTCTCTTTCTTTCTTTCTCTCGCGACAAACACGTGGCGCGCTGCGGTGCATTGTCGCGCGATTCTTCATCGCCGATAGATCGCTATAGAATATTTTCATTGTGTTATCGCCCGTTGGGGAAAAAAATGCCAACCGACTATTGTCGCTATTCAGCGCGAACGTTTCGACCCATTGATTTCACGGAGATCTTCCTATTGTCATCGCACGCGATGTGTGTTCGAATTGCGACTCTATGTAAAACTGTTTCACAGCGTTATCAATCTTTTCGCGTCTGTTTTCAATGTTAGTAAAAATCTTATTGGTGCAATCTACAAAGTTTTTATACCAATGAAAATTTAATTTGTACTAATAAAAATTCCTCAAGTACGCGTATCGTCTGACTCGTATTTATGTTTCCAGCTTGAAATGAGTTTCGCGTTGGCAAAACTTTTGTTTTCAGCAGTCAGCGTTAATTAACTTGACGCGACTGCAGTTGTTATTCGCATTATTCTATGCGGTATATAAGAATATTTATTTACCATCACGTTCCACTTCTTCAAGTTTCACGACGCGCGCGCGACGTTGATCGATATGCATTTTTTATCCGTGAATGAATATCGCGTCGCGTGTGTGTTTTGTTTGGGACGGAAAATGGACAATTTTTAACGACAACACGGAGCAATGCGCGGCTGTCGAAAATGTGTGCCGCCGCCGCGCTGTCCTACGCGCATCGCTTCTAGACAAGCCCGGTGGGCGAGCGCGCGTAATGCCAGTTAATGTATACAGGATGTCCCCAAAAAAGGCGAGTGATGACATCCTGTCTTTGGCGCAATTCGCACGTGTATTAATCACAATATTATTAACAAGACTCAATTAGCGAAATGCATTCTTCGAATGTTTATTTTTTTAAAATTCTCTCTTTTAACGCAAATTATTGCGCAAGAATATTTTCGATCGCTTTGAAAGACTTTCTAAAAAGAATTTTTAATATTTTACACAGGGAAAACCTTTAAATAATTTTAGAATAAAACAGACGGGGACTTTCCCACGGGGACTAAGTCTCCGATCAATTTTTAATTTCTCGTCGCTTTCTCACGGCACACCCTGCCCTGGGTGCCTACGCGTGCGAGCCCACGAAATATCTCTCGCGAGAAAAGACGCAGAAAGAAAGCCTCGCGTGCGGGAGAGAAAGAAGAGAGAGAAGAGCAGAAGCGAAAAAGGGAGAGAGACGCGTATAGAACGCAACGCATACGCGCTCATTGAGATGCGTCTCGCGCGCGTTTCTCCGCCGGGTTCCCGAGGACCGGAAGCTGGCTCGTCATACGTGCATCGTCATGCGTATCCGGTTAGCCTCGGAGTTAGCGGCTTATCGGAGCCGCTGACAATTCCAGGAATAGAGGAGCTCGTAATACCGATCTTTCCGCGGGAACATTAACTCAATCGGCCGCAATGATCGACGATATACTTATCCGTTGTTGCGAGCTTATTCTGTGGTCTTTAAGCCGGTCTTTGTGCGCGTTAATGTCTTGGTAAAATACGACAATTTCCATCGTATACAGAGAGATCGATAATCTCGATTCTTTACCAAAAGATCATCAGATAGAATCGTTATCGTTTATTGACGCGCAGACATTACCGGCCAGATGTTACGTCATGTATTGCGCGCAATTACAATTAAAATAACACAATGGAGCAATTCTCTAATTAAATTTGTAAAAAATAATTTAACTTTGAAACGATAATCAATCGAAATGTATACTGGAAAAAGCGTGCGCGCAATCAAGACGCATCGCGCGATATTGATTTGCGCGAGCATCCGTTTTGGTGTAAGCGCGCGCTATTAATAGTTATCGCGAGACGTGTTAGTTTACACACGAGTGCGATGTAACGAGATCTAGTTGAAGCCGATGAATGACCGGCTCGTTGCTCGTTAAAAAAAAAAAAAACATGTATCGCCCGGCGGCGGCGGCTCGCAGATAACCGTTTGTTATGCTTCTGTTTTACAGCTGTGTACAACTGGCGAGGGGACACGCGCTACGGACTGCCGCTGGAAATCGGAGAAACCGTGCAGATCCTGGAAGAGTGCGCGGGTGCGTAATCCGATAACCTACCTATCTACGATCTTATCTCTTTCACGGACGATCGATTTTGAGCGCGCGACGACGACGACGACGATGGCACGTGACAAATGTTGTACTTAAACGGGAATGACTGAAACAAGCATCAGGAAACGCGCGACGATAGGATAATATAATCGAACGTCACACATCCTGGAGATTATATTAGACGATCGGAAATGAGACGTGATGCGACAAAAATAGAATACAAAGAATAAAGAAAAAAATCGTCGGGATATTTTAATTTTTTAACCGAATTTTTTCGTTAAAAATATTTTTTTTGGAATTTTTGTGTATAAATTGAGTTTCTTACATTGCGTGGAGTGCCTTAGGTTTCACCCGGCTCCGATCGGAGCCAGGTCGGCGGGAAACGGAAGTAAAAATTATGGAAAAATTTGTGTTTTTAGAGGTTTTTCATATCGCTGATTATGTTTTTGAAGACGTCGAATTGCAAAAATCTTTCAATACAGTAGAGCATTATTACCAAGCTAATTATGTATAAATAAATTTTGTATCTCAGATTACGGCGAATTCGAAAGCTAAACCACACCATCCAACATGTATTTAGATTTTCCAAATATGTTTTTTTTCACAAGTCAAGTCAGATGAAAGAGAACTCTTCTCCAAAATACGGTATAATATTAGCGTGTCTATAGCGATGTCATGCCGGCGGTTAAAAGGCGGTTTAATTTACAAACATAAATACAAAAAAACGTAATACAAAAGAAAAACAATTAACACAGAGACATAAATGTGTGCTTGCCAAAAGATTTGATAATCGAACTGCTGCTCGAGTATTTAATTTGTTTTATCTGAGATAACGTCGAATTGATTTACTGAATTGCCTATTATGATCACACACGCACGTGCGTATAAATTGATATCGATCACTTCACAGATTTAGTGCGTTTTATCTAAATTTCAACTAATTTTACTATCTACATTTTTATCTTCGTGAGTTTATGTGTGACACAAGAGATAGATATTAAATTCTCAAAGCAAAATGCGTCGGGACGCATTCTGCGACTGAAATGAGAATCCCGACGATATATTCCAGGCTGGTACAGAGGCTTCTCGACGAAGAACCGCGCGGTTAAAGGCATCTTCCCGAGTTCCTACGTGCATCTGAAACCCTGCAAAATCGACAATGAAGGACTCTTCGAATCGGTCATACCGCTTGAAGACCCGGTGGTGCGGGAAGTCACCTTGGTCCTGCGGGAATGGGGTGGCATCTGGAAGAGACTCTATGTGGTCAGTTTCACTTCATTTTTCTTGTTCTATTTTGTCTCGTTTTTCTTACTGTGAGAACATTTTTTTCTCTTTCTCTTTCTCTCTCTTTCTGTTTCTCCACATCGTATCTTATACAATTTATTATTAACCCTAATCCTGTAAACCGCTGAACTTGTGTCCGAGCGACTTTTGAAAATGAGATATTTTATTAACTACTAAAAGAGAATTTCTAAAAAATAAAAAATAAAAAATAAAAATATCAAATATTGTTATTTCCTTAATTTAGAATGTTGAACAAAGTCCGTGAATTTTTACAGATTTTCTGCAACGTTTGAACCGATAAAAAATCAGACAAATGTCACGGTTTACAGAATTAGTAGCTAAAAAAACATTTACAGGATTAATATTCATTCAACATTTATTAGGATTAATCATCTAAAAAACAGAAAAAAACTAATACCAATTTTGATATTTAATTTTTTGTTTTGTTTTAGAGATATACGTAAAATTTATCGATTAAAAATATGACCTTTTGTCCTTGTCTTTGTTTCGGATAGGAACGGGAGGAGTACAAATTCAACGCGTTGCGCAAAGTAATGCGGGAGTTGCTGGAATGGCGACGGCAACTTTTGGCAGGGACTCTCACCACCGATCAGACGCGAGAGTTGAAGTTGCGGATAATCAATAAAGTGGACTGGGGGAATCGGTAAGTGGGAAAAAAAAGTCTATCTTCTTGCACTGAATTCGCGGCACGCGTCGTATAGAGACATGACGAAATGGAAAATTATTTTCCCTCGTCATCGCGTCTTCGTGCGGTGACGCAGCTCTTATTGGAAGAGACACGACCTTAATTAGTTAATTAATTTCTGATCGATCTGTGTACACGTTCGTTCGCACTAGTAATAACATTCGAAATAATTACGCCAGAGAAAAACTAAAAGTTAAAAAAATTCATTAAATTGTCATTTGCAAAACAAACTTCGTTTTCACTTCCTTTGGACAAGATAACTTTCTTTTTCCTATTTTTTCTACGCTGTTATTAATTTAATTTATTCAAATGACCGAGTTGCGTACACACAAATAAAGAAACAGTTGCGGTAATTTTCAATTAAAGTATATCGTAAGCAACAAGAACTTCTCTTCGCGAAGTGATTTCTTTCCTCTCAATTGAGGAAAATTGTTGTCCGAATTAACTTCAGCAAAGAAAAAACTGCAAATTGGGTCATTTCTCTCGCACGCGACTAATCGAGTTCGTTTTCTCGTCCGTGCCAAATTGCGCGGTCGCCAAATAAGAACAAGAAAATTACAAACGTTGGAAAGAATTTCGTTTATTTTCGTAGTTATAATCACTATAACGTCGTCGCAACATATTGGCAGTCTTCCTGTCGTTGTTGTTGTTGGACGCGAAGATGCGTCTCGCTTCTTTTGAATTAAAAATAATAATACGCTTAACGTGTATGTCTTCTTCTCGTTATTCTATTTAACATATGATAAAGAAGGCACATTGCGAATAAACTATTACAACTATTATTTTAATTATCAACTACGATTGATCTCTCGCTCTCTTTCTCTCTCTCTCTCTCATTCTCTCACTTGCTCACTTGTTCTTCTTAAACGTCTATCTTAAAAGATATCACTTGGAGCGCGATTTATTATAATCGGTAGCATATGAATCTAACAGATGTGCCATTATATCGCAAAAGGAAAAAGATCTTCAGCGTTTGCGTTATTATATATCGTTATACACAGTTAATTGCCGGCAGCGTTTGCTATATCGTCCTTGCTTGATGACGAGAGGCGAATGTATCCGAGCTGTCTGAGAGAAAGTTCCTATTGTCTCTTTGTTCAACAGGAAGGAGGATTACCATATATGTGACTGCGGATTGCGCGAAATTTACGTCTGTCTTGTGTTTAATAATTAACGACGCGTGTGCGTATAATATACGAAGATAACTTTTCTTTTTTATAACAAAGATATAATTTTAATAGATGTTCTTTCACGAGGGGTAAAATAATAAAGAGAGATATGACAATTGGATCCCCAATTTTCACGAACAACAATTATATCGTCAAAGATAATTACTTCTTTTCTTTTGCTTCATGCAGTTATCGTAAGCGTTCACAATTAATATATGTGCGATATACATATCTCTATTTCACTTCAAAGTTTTTTTTTTTTTTAAGTTACAAGTCAAGTCAATTAACAATTATTTCTTTTGAGCGAAGATCCGCTATAGTGATCTAAGAAATAAACATAAAAGAGAGAACGTGGAATGTCGATTCGCACCGTTGTGCTTTTTTTTTTTTCACTCGCGAGATCTTTTATTCTTCCTTTTTGTAGTTTCGAATTTTAATCGCCCCATTCGCTTTCGACCTCGACCACAAAAATTTTTTGCTGTACAAATTTCTAGTTTTAATACGGGCGTTGACATTTTCCTTGAAACATATCGATGATATAATTCTCTATATCCTATCTTTATTAGACTACTTAGGCAGTATATAGATTGTATCTTCTATTTGGGTGTGCGTTTAAGTAATGCTTTCTTCTAACATTGCGACGCACGCGAGATTATTGATACGTCGCAAACATTGCGATATTCATATTACATATATAATATACATGTACATATATATTCGTAAAGTTGTTCAAAAAAAAAAAAAAAATCGTCGTGATGAGATCGTGTATAATATGACATTCGTTTCGTCGCACGCGAATAACAAGACAATCTCTCTCTCTCACGAGATCGATTCGCTCTCGGATGTCAAAAAATATATTGCCGCACTCCCTTACTGACACGAGCAATCTGCGGTGCATTACGTTACGTATCGCGAAACAAAGTCGCGAAATATATTGCGCGTCAAACATTCGTCTCGCACTTTCGACATTCGCTTTTTCTCGATTGTTCTCGAGAACTCACGGTAATGGAAAAAAACAAAAAAAAACAAAAAAAAGGGGGAATGTTAACGTTTGTGACATAAATCAAGACTTGAGGAACCTACGTTGCACACATGTGAATCACGTGCAATCTGTTATTCTTTGTTCGAATCACCAAGAATTATTATGTCGAGTTTGATATATATCGGAAGAAGAGATTAGTAATTGTAAATTACTAATAACTTTAATCGATAATAAAAAAAAAAAGACAATTGCAATTTTATCTGGGATGGAAGAGCCAGACGTTCTCGCGATCTTATCGTGAACACAGACGCACGTGAAAACACGCTTCGTCGAAAAAAAAAATACAGCGCGCATTTATTTATCGTTTTTTTTTTGTTTTTTTTTTTGTTTTTTTTTATATATAATCTAACACAGATTCGTGCTGCCGCCAGTGTAAGGTAACCAGGCGTGTACCGTTCGTTCTTTTTCGATCGGGTGAATGGTCGAAATGCAAACACACTTAAATCTCACTTTTTACGATTGTCACCGCGCCGCTCGAGCAGAACGATTTCTAAGAACTTATTAATGTAAATAGAAATCTTTTGCGGCAAAAAAGTGGCACGGGTTTGCGGCAAATAAAACGAATTTGGAATGAACGAGATTTACGTGGAACAAAAACATTAGACACGTCACGAGAACTGACGTTGGTCCGCGATAGTTTTCACGTTTAAACGCTCAGATTTTACGAAAGACGATGTCGACTACGAAATAATAATCTCATATGTGTGTATATATAATGATAAATGAGATAGTTAACGAAGTTGATTGCGTTGGTTTAAACATAATGACGTGTATACAATTAATATATATATATATTTTTTTTTTTATCTTAAATACAAGTAATTGCAAAAAAAGCGAGATTTTCAAATAAAACTTCAGTCAAACAGAATCATCGTGTCTTTCTTCTCGATTGAAAACAAATTAATATAAAATAAAGAAGAGACTTAGCCACATCTTCGCTCGTACAGCCACCTTATTCCGTAACTTGTAACGACAATCTTTTTTTTTTTTTTTTCGTTAACGTATGCTCGCAGCACATGCGTTACACGACGTCATACATTAAAAGCTACAGAATAAGCTTGCCGAAGAACGAAGATCTTTCCGTCAATTGAAAGCTTCTTCGGACGTAAACGTCATGGAGACTCGGTTGGCGTTTACGACTGGGTAATGAACAGAAAATCCCTCCTACCCCTCGGCTCGACAAAACGTTAAAGGTCGAGCTTTTACGTTTGTTTACGAGCGTTGAGGGTAATCGACAATAAGAACCACGCTGGACACAAGTCCCGACAGCAAAGAAGAGGCGCGTGGAAATACATCGTAGATACGCGTGATTTTTACCTTACTGGCGACACGGCACGAACCGTTCTTTTTGTTTATTGGCACCGAGACGACGGTATCCGCAGAACCGTCCCCGATATTATCACAATATAAAATATAAACAAAGTAGAACGGGAAAATGGGGCGGAAGGGCGGAGGGCGGTAAGGAAAAGTTAGATCGACATTTTCTCGTGTCTAGATCTCGGTGTCCTTGCCGTATTTCTCGGTGTCCTTGCTAAATTTATCGATATCCGGATATATCGGCATTTCCAAGGTGCTTGGCGCCGACGGCATCGACGTCGGCGAGGCGCCGCTGCTGCTGCCGCCGAACTGTAATCGGCGACTGTATTCTTGCAGCACATCGGTGAACATCATGAGATTCATGTTCTGGCTCAGTAGACAAAGTAAAAGAAAATCACCGACCTGAAATTTTTAATCAATTGTCTAATTAAATCTGAACGAAAAATAGAAATTCCGTTTGAAATAAAAAATGCAATAAGTGTCAAAAAAAAAAATAAAATCGTTCCGTTATTTCTCACGTCAAAGTTATCAAACTGTTTGAATAATTTGAAAGAATCTTACTTGTGTTTTTCGGATGAGCGCGCTAACCGAGGCCGAGGTGCCGAATTTGTAGCGCTTCCTGATGATCGTCTCGCGTACGCTGGGCATCAGCACGATGACGATGCTATACAGCATTGCTAAACCGGACATAACCGCCAGGATGATGAACCAGAACCATAACAGAATGTAGATCTTCTCGTTGAGAATGTTGAGCGCGAGCACGCAGAGAGCGTCGTGTTTTTGGATCGTGCCAGAAGAACCAAACTTGTGGAAAGTACACTTGGTGATGCGCGGGAATATCGCGATCATCGGGTCGTAGCGTTGTTCTTGATTCATGTTGCTGAATTTGATCACCTCCGTGCCGTACGTCAAGAACGCACCGCCCAGGAAGGCATCCACGAAGAATATGTTGCCAATCTGAGAGGAAGAGGCCAAGTATATATATATATATATATATATGCGCGTCACTTTGACGGACAAGAAGTCGAAGTGTAATTTCAACGACAAAAATTAGAAATAACACGAAACTTTAACGTCAAAACGGTTTTTAATACGCGTGTGGGCAATACTCACAGTATTGACAAAGTTGAGAGCTTCGCAGAAGAAGTATCCCGCGGCGTAACTGTTGTGCAAATGCAAGGTCTCGATCAAGTACTGAACCAGTCGGTCAATTTTTGCCTGTCGTTCCTGTTTGGTCTCGACCATTGCGCCTCTCATACCCTCGGTAACTATCCTGATCTTCCCATCCTCCCACTGTTTCCACATCCAATGCGGCATGTAGAAGAGTATGCCTTGGAAGAAGAGCATGAACGGCACCCATTGGTAGTAGGAGTGGTACCTCTTCTCGCCTTCGAAATCATTGCCCAAACCCGGATGAGCCACGTGCGTGCCCACAGGTTTGGCCAGATTCCCCGGCAACGTGAACGTGTATGTGATCCAGCAATATGTGTTGATCACCGGGCCCACCGAGCCGTCAGACATACAGTTAATCGGTTCTCCTGTGCAAGTAAACAAATTATTGAAACAAAATAACAAAAGACGCTTGTTAGTCACGTTATAAAAAAAATTAATGAAAACTAAATTGGATAATTTATTTTGAAAAAAATTAAGCTTCTTTTTGACTCTCGTCACTTTTCCTCAGCTGTAATAATGAGAATTAATTGATTTAAGATCAATTCAAGCAACGGGAAAATAACAAAAATTTAAAAAGGAGAATAATTGAAAAATTAAATATTTATTTAAATAATATATTTAAATTAAATAATTTATAGAGAAAGAAAGAGAGAGAGACAGAGAGAAGAAACGGATCGTGCATAATTGGAGCCATTTTACATCCTCCTCGCGCGTCTATCAGTATCACTCTTCTTGCAAACGTTGTCACCAGAGTAATTCCGCCGCATTACCGTTCTCAACACATCTTAATCTCTCGCGTAATTAGCGAACGTCGAGAAGACGGCGTTATCACACGTTCGCGACGGAAATAAACTTATTTTTTTGCGCAAGACACGTTGCAAACGAGTCGGATGTTGCGGTATCGTACTTGGGAGAGACGGGAGCTACCTCGAAACCCGATATCGAGTATCATTCTTATACCCACCCGAGGCTTGACGAGGAGAGTAGCTGATGGGTCTTTTGACGGTGACGCAAGCGTTAAATTCGCGCCGCGCCGTTTTGTTATTAATCTCACGCAGATTACTGACAAAACGCGGATTGATAATAAATCCAAGTTTTTTTATTTTATTTTCGACAATATGTTTCCTCATGTATTTTTTCCAGAAAAAAAAATTAACAAAAAAAACTTATTAGCATACGCGGTTGTCTCGTAGAATTTATATGAGGAAAAAAAAATGAAAATTGAAAAAATTGAACCTGAAAAATATCCGTGTACTATAGATGAAGATCAGTAAACGCAGACGGTGTGTGAACGTTTCTTCTTCTTTTGCGGTTTCTTTGAAACATCAAATAAGAAATGTGTTTCTTACCACACAACATCTGTGTTTATTAACTTCGGCTTTCATTAACTTTGGCTTTCATACGTACGTGTACACGTATCTCGGATCGTTCCGTACGGAGCCATCAATTAAAATAATTTTTTATTACTCAAAAACAATTACATTGACAAAACGACAGAGCAAACAACGAGTTAGAGTAGAGACGGGATCGAGTGTCTATGATCTCAATGGCGAAATTGTCTCGAGCACACAGCTGGGATACGTATGCGACACAGTCGCTCGGCATAGAGACCAGATGTTTCGCATCGTGCCTATGATAAGGCAATAAAATTATACAACGGCTCACTGAGAAGCGATGCGCAAAGAGATATATTACGTGGCAGTTACAACTGAAGCTTCAATTAAAATCTCGTAGCAAACAAACGACGAGAGTAAACATCTCATTGTTTAATTGATTATTTTTAAAAAAGTTTTATATATATATTTTTTTTAATTTTCAATTTAGCTCATTTAGACAATTAATTTTCGTGCAATAACGATTTAATAAAAAAAAAAATCCAAAAACTTCTTTATTCACAATCGTTTAACAATCTATCAGAGTCGGCGAAGAGCAAACACACGTGCGTCTTCTTTAGAGACGTGCGTCTCTTTAGACTCGTAATCACATTCTACGTAATTACGCCATACATCCCATCTGCTTATGACTTCGCGTAATAAAAAAAAAAAAAAAATCCATTCGTCATTAATCACACCGCGCGCGCGAGAGCGACCTCGATTCGCCGTCAATCTTATAAACGGAGGAACGAGCGGCGCTTCAAACAGGCGCGCATCGAGCAGGCGGCGAGCGAGGGCGCGGACGTGCACTTCTAATCAGCGCGCGCGGTTGGTCGCGCATTGTGTCGCCGTATGTGTATATATACATACATATGTATATAGGACGATAAAAGAGCGGCCGTTTAAAATCCATGTCGGAGTACCCGGTCTACGCGCAAACATACATCCGTCCGAGGATATAACGCGACACCGGTATATATAACAATCTCCCGTTCCGGAGTTCCCTAATTACGACCGGCTGCGCCCACCGGCTTACGATTACGATGCAAGTAACGCAGTTGATCTTCGACCCGACGGTGGCGACGTAGTCCTCCCCCTCCGGTGGATTGAACAATTTTCATTATCGCGTCTATTTTAAGCGCGCACGTTGTTTCGCGAATGAATGTCGCCAATTTACTCTTCTATTTTTTTCTCATCTCGACGTGCACAGCGTTTCAAGCACTTCCCTCCCAGTGATGATTCTTTACGATTTTTTTTTTTTCCGTTCTGTTTCTTTGCGTAAGGAATTTTTGTTTATTTATTTAAGATAATACGTTTTATTGCCTTTGTATCTTCAGAATCTTCTCCTCTATATTTTCACTTCTATTATGATTGTCTTATCGTCGTCTTAATTGACAATTGTTGCGATCCTATGATGTATAATCGCGTTTATTTTTTTGCCTCGAAGAGCCACGTGATTTGAAAGCGCAAAGGATATTTTTCCCGTATGTTACATTCCCGGAATCTCTCGTCTTTCATTCTCAAGGACAATGTCTAGAATTCTTTCTTTTTCTCTTTCTCTCGAACGTGCGAAAGAAAAACGGAAGATACCTTACCTATCAAGCTGCTGGTACTGATGATGATGCAGCTGAAGAACAGCATGGCCGCTGTGGTTCTGTAATGCATTCTGAAGACCATGTTGTCGGTGATGGCTCTGTCGATCAGGTGTCGCACCTTCACAAAATGGGCGATCGACGCCGCCAAGTTGAAAATCGCCATTTTCGTTCAAAATCTGTACAAAAAAAAAAAAAGGAAAACATTTATCGTCACGAACACAGCTACTGTCGTCGTATAGAATTAACTCAATAAAATAGATGTTTTCTCCGCGTTGCTCGAGTATCGCTCGAGCGTTTTTCTCGACTCGAGTTGCAGCACATCTCGAGTAACAAACTTCTTCGAGTTTCTTCAACCGCGACATCCGCGAACAACTATCGCCGAACCTTGAGATTTGTTTGTATTGCATCACGTTCCGTCTCAAGATTTAATTTCACAATCTGTGAAGAACACGACGAGTAAAAAAAAAAAAAAACATTACGAATGCAAAAGTGCGTGCGGTACCGCTTCAAGTCGCGTTCCTCTAATGTGGGTAATTCGAAAAGCGCGTTTCTCTCATTGATTCCTCCGTGAGAGAGGAAACATTAGCATTCTTATCGCACAAGTCGGTAATTTATAGTGACTCAGTCGCGTCAAAGGTGCTGCTCGTTCGTAAACGAGACGAGGAGCCGCTCGAGTTTCTCTTCTCTTCGTGTCTCTCTCTCTCTCTCTCTCTCTCTCTCTCTCTCTCTCTCTCTCTCTCTCTCTCTCTCTCTCTCTCTCTCTCTCGGTAACACGTCGCGTCGGAATTACCTTACGATTAATTCAGACACGAGTAGCAGACAGACGTTTCTCTGTATGTATCGGACTACATTTCGCCGCGACGTAGATCGTTAATCTTATCTTTGCCGGCAATGGTCTCGCGTCGTTTGAGGGAATATTAATCGAAAACGTCGCGAGAGAGATGGAAATGTGACTTCGCGCGAGACGAATCTCCAATTGGTTGCGAAACTGACGAGTTCGATCCGAAATATATAATCATCCGCTAAAACGGATCCGCGGAACAACTTCCAAGACAAACAGTTTTAACGAGAATTGGTCGCGAGCGGAGGATTGTTCCGCGAACGTGGCTCTTTGTCTGCGGGCGACGAGCCCCACATGACGGCTCACTTCATTCCTAATATTCGTGTCCCGCGGAGCGTTTCACTTACGACGTAATAATAAAAGCGAAAGCTGTTCTATATCCTTGGCGTATTCAGGGAAATCGACGTGCGACTGACGCGACCGACTGCAGACGATTCTCGTCGAGATTCCCTTTTGGGGAAGACCCTCGGGACCCCGCTCTCGCTACGAGAGAGGGATGTGTTGTCCCGGACACCCCCCGATGCCGTACCAATGGTGAAGTCGCGCGCGCGGGGGCCGGAAGCAGATGTGCAGCACCGCGCACACAGGGAGATCGATACGGAGAGGAAGGGAGAGAGAGTGAGAGAGAAGAAGCCCCGTTTTCTAAGCGCGCACACAACCCATAGGCTTGTTCTCTCGCTGCTGGGAAACAAAGCCTCCGACGACGAGACCGGAATTGCCCCATGTCCCTCAACCTCTCCCCCGGCTTCGCTACCTCGTCCTCGTTTTCGCCGTCGTCGAATTTCTGCGAAAACGACACGTGCTCTCTCGCTCAGCGAACCGGCGAATCGGCTATTTTGCAGAAGTTAAAGAGGAAAAAAAAACAAACCGAGGTTTGTGTTTGCGTCGCGAATAACTTTACACACAAGAATGTTACACGCACCGTAAACTTGAAAAATCGCAAGGACGAGAGAGTTGCGACGGAAAAATAAGTCTCATAACTCAAAAATACATTATGCGAGTTTTAATTGCCGTTCCGTGCGCGTAATTTTATAATTAGACGCGTCCGTTTCGCGCTAATTTGCGCGCATCTAGAGAGAACTCGTCATCATTCCTCTCTGCGGTCTCGCGCGCGGAAAGTTATATTATTTGTGTTTTAAAACGTAAATGACGTAATGCCGCCGCCCGGCGTCACGATCAAACAATGAATGAGGAGGAGTGATATTAACCACTGGTACATTAATAACAATTATTATTAGCGTTATTATCACGAGCAGAGAATAATTGCGTCTCGTATCAAGAGCTGCAGCAGATATGCATTATCAAGCGCGATAGTACGTTCCTTTTATCCGGTAATTCAAGGGCGAGAGCTCGTAAGTCCATTTTCTCTGTCTCTGCGTGTCTCTCTCTCTCTCTCTCTTTCCCCTCTCTCCGTTGGAATTTTATTAATTAATTGAAAGGACGGTTGGGGAGCACGCGTGCCGCGAGAGATCGATTGCGAGGACGCGAGTTCTCACCGGAGAATCGCGTGCGCTTGGGACGGATTAGCGATGTGACAGAAAAAGCGTCGGCGCGCGCGACAAGAAAGTTAGTCACTTGGTAAACAAAAAAAAGACTTTCCACACACACTCGTGAAACGGATGTTTAACGAGAACCTCGATAAAAATTTTCATGCTTCTATGTTTAAGATTAAAATTTCAAGAAAACGCAGTAGTTTTCGCTCTTGGTGTGTTGTAATCGGAGTCGATTTGAAAGAAAAAAAAAAAAAAAAATGCGCGCAGGAAAATTATTGTGTCGCGGTCGAATGCTGCTTTGTCATAATTCTCGGTCAAGGCGGACGTTTTACTGATGCTGATGCAACGTCACGTAACGATATAATCAGGAGATCGAGTTTATTAACCTACTTATTATCAAATCAAAGTTCCTGTTCGTCCGAAGCGTCTCTCCGCTCCAAAATTGAAGGACTTCGCGTCGAAAGAAAGTCGGACTTAAAAAAAAAAGAATTTAAAGAAAGTCTAACAAACGCTTTTGTCCGATAATAAAAATGTTCTTTGCGCTCGAACGTCCTTTGTAAAGAAATTTCGACATTTAGCCGTGAATTTTTTAGCCTGCATGTCTTCCGCTCCGGCAAGGCGCTAACTCGGTATGTACACACGTGTAATAAATGCAACGTGTGAAATTTCAAACCGTCAGGCGAGACTCGGCCGCAAGAATCGATTCCGGGTGAGCACAAATTTTTCGCGTATGTCACTTTGTTCTGGTTTGTACAAGCCAAATCTTGAGAGGGAAAGAAAGAGAGAGACGAGTTAATGAGATTTTAACTTGATACTTTCGCGGTGTGTTGTATCATTTTTTATTAAATAAAAATAACTAACGCGGTTCTCAAATCCGAAAAACATCTTCAAATGTTGAGATTTTAATTATATTAAATCTAATCAAATACGTAGGGGAGACCGGGGCTAGTTGTGACACGGGGTTAGTTGTCAAACTGCTATCTTGCTTACTAAATCCTGGAAAATATTTTTCTTTTTATTGTAAGTTGCTACTAGTTGTGTTAGTAACGTGTACGAAATAATTTTTCTTAAAAACATGATATGTGATATTTACGAGCACTTGTGTAAAACTGGACATGGCAAGTAGATTTTTCTGATCTCGATTGTTTAGTAATTTCATTGGTTTTAAAATTTCTAATTGCAATTTT
>QVOA01014468.1:0-28640 GCA_014825685.1 Pseudomyrmex cubaensis
ATATATATATATATATATATATGTATGTATGTATAAGTTTTATGTATATCTCTCTTGCAATATATTATATATGTAGTATATTTATCTTTCCTATATACATACCATATATAAAATCTCGCAAAAGAATTATATATTATATTTATACTATACACAGTCGGTCACACGAAAGTCTACATATACTAATAAATTTGTAATATTATATAGAAATTACGAGTTTCGAATTTTTTAGGAATTACGTACCATTTATTAAATTTACTTACAAAAAAATATCAATAAACACAAAATAATATTACAAAACCTGTACTACATATATAAATAATTATTAATAAACACAAAATATTACAAAAATTGACTACATATAAATATCACAGGAATATTAAAAATGTTTATATTATTGTTTTGATATTTTGTTGATCCTCTTTTTTAGCATTAATGACGGCATGTGCAGCCTGTTTCACAGAAAAATAAAAAGATATTGAACCTAATTTCAAGTTTTCTTGTTAATTGTAAAGCAAATTCTTTTATACGGTCTCCGAGTTAATCGTTTGTGTCATATCAACGTTTCGTGAACATTTAACGTCACTTCATTAAATACAAACGTGGCTTTAACTCGAAAACCATGTCATGTGCACAAATTTTTGCCACACCGTGGAAGCATCAAATATCAGATTTTAAAGAAATTGTATATCTATATATATGTAAACATAAATCCTATAATAGCGTGTATTCTTCATTTATTTTAATTTGTTATATCGTATTAGATGTACGTAGACTTTTCCGTGACGGACTATATATCCTTAACGTACGAGACGCGAGTTATTGATTTTTTTAATCTTTATACTTTAACGTCAAGCACTTATATACATTTTATATTTTTTTCTTCGCATTTCTTACGTTTGCACCACTTCTATTCGCTCAATATTCATTACAAACAGAAGAAAAAGAGAACACTGGAATCGAACACAACGAACAATTTCATTCTAACGCGCCTATTAAAATTGTTTTACACATAATTATCATCGATTGCAAGATATAAAACACAATTCAACTTAACCTATCTCTTTTTCTTCGGAAAAAAAAAAAAAAAAAAAAAAAAAAAAAAAAAAAAAAAAAAAAAAAAAAAAAAAAAAGATAACTCAAGTGTCGCACTCTTTGTGTCTATTGAGAGATATACATGTTTCAGAACTTTAATCATGAAACACGTATCAAGAGGTACTGTTCCGATGCTTCTTGCTCTTCGATTTACCAAGCTCGAACTCATCTTCGCTTCTGCGACGTCTTTCCTTTAGCTGCTTCTCCATCGCTAGCATCGTTATCATTCGTTTGTGGGAATCGCCTACTATCCATCCGTGCTGCTCTTGCCGATCGTCCTCCTCTTCTTCAGGCGCCGGAATAGGTTCCGGCGCTTCCTCCTCATCGCTCGAGCTCGACCAATAGTATAACTGAAGAGCGGCAGTACGTTTCCGCCGTCCGATTGCGACTCCGACACCTTCCTCGACCTTGTTCCACGACTTTGTAGTCTTCAATTCTTCATCGTCGGAATCGCGTTTGCCGCTAAATGATTTGCGCTCCTTCGAATCCTTATTCGTGGACGTCTTCTTAGATTTCTCCGTTGACTCTTTGCTCTTCTTACTCGCTGAAGTCTTTCCATTCTCGGATTTGGAAACTTTCTTTGGCTTGGCTGGCGATTTTGAGAGTTTCCTTCGTTTCTCCGAAATTGGCGAGAGACCGTTTTCCACGGTTGTCTCCGTGACGGGGAAAGCACGTTCCGATTTATTAGTTTCTTCTAAGCCGTTGAAAAAAGACTGACCGATTTTCTCCTCAGTATTCTCGTCACTGCTTTTTCTTTGCTTCTCTTTTATCTGGTGTCTCTTCTCTTGATTCTGCTTAGACACGACATTATCTTCCGTCACGTCGTCGTCGTTCAATGCGATATCGTTTACGTTTTGCGCGAGAACTTCTTTTCTTTTACCAACCTCTCTTAAAATTTCTTCTTCAATCGCTTTTTGCTCTTTCGCGATCATTTGTTCGTGCTTCTTCTCGAGGTATCTCTCTTTCCTCTTTTCCTTTGATTCTCTCTTCTTGCGTGACTTATCGTAATCTCCTTTTCTGTTGTTATCTCGCACGTATGTGATTTCCTCATCCGAGCTGCTTATTTCTGCCAGCAATCCTTGCTTGCCTATCGCGCACTTCCTTTGTCTCCTAGTCGGTTGTAAATCCATGAGTATTCTCTCTTGTTCTTCCCGTAATTTGTCTAATTGTTGTTGTTTTCTCTTCTTTGACTCTTGCACTTTTCTACTAAGAAACACATGTAGAGGAAGATTATCAGACTGTTTCTGTGGTTTCTCATTGCTCGAGAGTTTCTCGGGTAACGTTGGAACATCATCATCCAGTTCTTCCTTGTCATTTTGTATTTCCGGAAGGCTCAGCAGTTTGTTTTCCGTCTCTTCATTAATGATCCCATCATTCGAAGTTTCGTCCATCCTTTCCGCAGTTTCGTTAATAATGTTATCTATTTGGACTTCCGCATGTACGTTCTTAGATTTAGAATCGAGATCATGGCCGTCTAAAATGTCCAAAGCTTCCTCCAAAGGAATCAACTCGTTCTCCGGCGAATAATCATCTTTTGTGATTTTAGATACCGTTTCCGTCTGTAGAGCCACATTTTCGTCTAAGACCTGTGCTTCAACTTCGTTGTTCTTCAGGTCTTCGGCTGTCGAAATCGGCTCTTCATTCTCTTCATCGGTTTCCGCATCGGAAGTGTCTTCTCTGTATAAATCGTCCAATTCAAACGTCCTCTCGTATTGATTGTCCATGTCGTCGTCACTGTTTCTCACCTCGTCAGTCGTTTTTCTTTCATCTATAACCAACGAATGATCCGACATTTCCGATTCCGATTTCGCAACATCGTGATCTTTCTTCATGACATCTTCCCGCACTTCTTGATTTTGCCAATCATTAACAGTTTGATCTCCGTTGTCGAAGTCAAACTCCTTGATTACGTGCTGATCATGATTCGCGTCATCAACGTCAAGCGATTTCTTCGGACTTTTTCTAGATTTCAACGAACGTCGTTCACTCTCGTAATCGTTTCGCTCGTACTCGCTCTCGGACGTCGACAATTCCGCGAAGAGGTTCTGTTTACCCTTCGAACACGTGCGTTGACTCTTCGAGATACCAACACCGACATCCTCTGCTTTCGCAGCTGTCCTGAATTCATCTGAGCTGTCGTTCTCATACCACGCATTTCTCGCTCGTTTTTTTGAGCTTTTACTTCGCTTCTTAAGTTTGGATTGCTTGACGTTTTGCTCCATGGACCGTTTCAAGCGTTGCTGTTTCCTTTCGACGAACTCGTCCATCGGCCCGGTGATCGAACCGTCAGTCTGCTGCTGTTCTTCGCTCTGGAATGACTTTAGGGCGCCCTTCGTCTTTGGCGCAAATTTCTCCATCTCATAGAACTTATTATCCATTGCAGCGTTCGATTTGATATCCACAATATAATTTGTTTTGTCGTTCTCCAAGGAGGTGTCAAAGTTTTCGTCATTTTTTATTTTCCTATTAGACTCGTAATTTTTCTCAACTTGACATCTGTACGACATCACACTTCCCAGAGTCGGTGCCATCTGACTTTCCTCTTCGTCGAATTCGTACACGTCTTTTATCTTTTCTGATTCTCCTTTTCGATCGAAAGACCCGCGACGCTTCTTCTTTTCCATTAAACCTCCAAAGCATTCATTTCTACGAATCAGAGGAAACTCCTGTTGTTGTTGTTTCTTGTTTTTCTTTGGCTTCCGTTGTTTCTGCGCGTTCGAATTTACAAACGCGGCCTTCGAGCGTTCGTATTCCTTTCTTTCGTTTATTTCTTTCTTACGTTCGAACAGCTCCTTGATAGGATTCCTCGTCTTCTTCGTTAGCGAGTTCTTTACCGTCTCCGACAGCTCTTTCGTTGATCTCTTCGGCGAGTCCGTGATGATGTCTTTCGTCGTCATTGCTGCAACTCCCGCCGTCATCGTCGTCGTAACCGTCTTCACTGATTGATGATTCTTACCGCTGCTTGCAACGTCTTCCGGCGGCGTAGACGTCGGTGCTCGCGCACAAGCCAATTCCGCTAGTAGCTTCATCGGAGCAGAGCCACTGCAAAATGAAATTAATTAATAACAATTTCGCATACAGACGTGAATGAGATTGTTCATATGTAGAGAGAAACAAGATTCGTTATTAAACCTGTGTGATTATTACGTATGAGAATTGCATAGAAACTACTGTTGCGTAGATGATTGCGATCATTGATTAAAAAGCTTTTGTATTTCCACGACCAAATTTAAATTGAACAATGCTGAAAAAAAAAAATAAAAAAAATAAAAAAAACATTACTCTTTCTCAACGATATGATATGAAAATTGATAAACTTTTGTAAACAGTTTTATAAAATAAATTCAATCTTCAGCAAAAAAATTCAATTTTTTTCACACAGAGAGTAGAAGCAAATATAGCAAACATCTAGGAAAAAAAAAAAAAAAAAAAAAAAAAATTTTAATTTGTTTCTCTTTATAAAAACGGGGATATTCATTCGGATTCTTTTTGACATATCCTCTTTGACATATCTTTTTTTACAAGAGTACTTCCTGAAGAAAATCTAGTCTGCTATTAGTCAGGGGGCGAATAATAAATGTCCCTTATGTAGTAAGTGCTATATTATACGAGTGCTATATACGAGAGGATTCTATATTGCAAAGGCGCTACATGTCGGTGTTGTTGCGGGAGAGATCGTTCATCGCGTATAGGGTGGAGTGACGAGAACGGATCAATACGCAACGCGAACGAATGGGCATCGTTCGACGAGAGACGGGTCTCTCGACCATACTTAGCGAAACCGAGAACCCCGACACGCTCGAATAATTCGAGCCCGAATGGAAAAGGATGGAAGGTTAACGAGAACGAGTATTACGTGCGCGCATTTTATGTAACACAAAAGCCCGACGAGAGAAGTTTGATCTCAAACCCTCTCCGGAAAACCAATCGCAACAGTCGGACGAATACCGCACGGATTAGGAATGATTTTACTTTTCTGAAAAATACCGTGTCTTTTATTTGTATGCACAGCCAATCATGCGCCGCATTTAATTTAGCGTAATCGAAGGATTAAATGAAAACAAAACGTATGGCCGTCGCGCGGACGAATAAACGCACAATCAACAGGTGTTGAACCGGTGCGAAGCTGAAAAATATGCATTGATATACGCGATTTGCTTTGAGTAAAATATAGTCAAATAGGTTTTAATCACATTCTAGGCGTTTCGCGCTGCACATGCATTCTATTCGATCCGATCACATGCACTTTCGCGCTTTTATATCGAAAGAGATTATTGTAAAAGTAAGTTTTTAAAAACTGTTAAGTGTATCTGTATACGATATATCATAATAAAGGATTCTTATTGAGGCCACTTACTTATGATCATTTTTGCCGTTGCTGTGCAATAAGTTGGACAGCGCCTTGTCTAACAGACCATCCAGAGTTGAATTCGTTTTATTCTTGTGCCCTAACGAAGACTTTTGTTCCCTATTCGATCCAATTGAAGCGGATAATTGTTGCTCGTGAATGCTCGAGGAGTACGAGTTTCTAACACCGACTCGTTTGTTATTGTCGAGATGACGCTGATCATCATCGTTGATCTTCTGCCCAAATGTGCTGGCTATCAGATTCTCGCTTTCTCTCATACGCTGCTGAATCTTGTCGCGTAGTTTGTTGTTATATTCGAAAGCTACGTCTAAACTATCCTCGTAACATAAATTGTCAACTCGCGATACCCGATCCGGACTGGCCGATCTGCTCGAACGCTCGCTGCCGTGCGTTCGATAACTCCTATCATGACTGTTCATCTCCTCCGAGCCGAGCAGCTGAAATATCCAAGTAGAAGATACGTGTTGCTCACATATCTTTTTTCAAAAATTGAATGTAATTATTGGTTCACAATTGTGATTTTTAAATGATTTCACTTGCTGTTGAAGAGATTAGTTTTTATTTTGCAAGTATTATACTTTAATTACTCTACAGTTATTGATGAACGGGTCAAAATGAACGAAAAGCAATTATTATCATTGAATATCTGTCTCGTATAAAATACATGTAAAAAAAAAAGAAGTTGCGAAAATTCGATACTCACCTGGTTCACCGACTCCAGAAGACTACCAAGACTGTTCTGGCTCTCCACGTCTCTCCATCGGTCTCTGTTAACTCTTAATCCCTGCGGTTGATCGTTCTGTCGATGATAAGACTCCGAGTGATCCAACTTGATCTTTTTTGCGCCTCTTAATTCGTTCTCGCTAGTAGCCTTCAGCCTTGAACAACATTCGACGAAGAGTTCTTCGTCACAATTGAGTATCTTGCCTTGCAACGGCTCTGTTGTTGACTCAATCTCTCTCGGCACGTCCAACGCATTGTCCTCGATCGCATCTGTAGGCGCGATCGTCACTATGTCTGATCTGTGGCCTGACGATGGCGACCTGATGACGATTTTCTCGCCGGAGAATTCATTCAGGTTTGGTTTTTTAGAATTGTCGTCGTGCGTCGGAAGTTTTTCCTCTTCTTCGTCCTCTTCCTCAGAGTTTTCTATCGAGCTGTCGGGAGTATCGCGAGCATACAACGGCGACATTCTTCGTCGTGCCATATCATTTTCGTTCTCTTCCTCTTCGTCTTCCTCTTCTTCGTCATTATTGTCATCATCGGACTGTCGAATTGTCTGAGAATTTCTGTCGAAATCATCCAACTGAGTCCTCAGGAGCGATACTTCATCCGCTAAACTACTGTAACTGTGCGACATCACAGATTCTTCGTCCTTTTCGATCAATTGCCGATCGTTCACTGCGAGATCTTCCTGGTTGAACTTCAGACTTCTCGCTGAACGTTTCCACTCTTCGCTGATCACTTTGCTCTTTCTGGAACCTGGCGATTGGTGATCTAAATTTGATATCGCGTTATCCTGAACTATATGCTTTGATACAATCGAATCGGTGTAAGCCGAAGAGTTATAAACACTGTCTTTGGAGACGGTCAGATGCTTGGACAGATTTCTTGATTCGCTAACAGACAGCGTTTCATGGTTTTGCGTCCCGTTCTTCGTTTTATTTCCTGATGCTATCAGCGACTTGTTATTATGGTCTCTCGCAATTTTGTCGTCCATCTTCGTCTTGCCGACTCTCCTTATATTGAGATCCTGCTTTTTACTAATATCCTTTCTGGATTTTCTGCGTTTGGTCCTCGAATGATACGCAAATGTAATGTCGAGCCGTCTGTCGAAGGCATCCGAGAAAGCTCTCGCCTCCTCGGCCCTGATCTTGCTTCGTCTCCAATTAGGCTTGAATACTCTAAACTGCGATGGCGACAAACGTTCGCTAATATCTCGTTTCTTATGATGGCTGAGATCTTTGTTTGACTTTCTATGCGCGTCATAACTGACTGAAAAATTCTCCCATTCATCTGAGATCGAATTTCTTTTTTGCTCTTTATTCCATTCCTCCTTGTGATATCTCTTTGATGATTCTTCATCTTGCTCGCAAGAAAGATCATTTTGAAACTGATTTTCCATTTCTTTAATTGTGTCTGCATCTCTATCTTCGTCCGAAACAATCGACGACTCGAAAGTTCTCTCGTCCACCTTGACCTTGCTCTCTTTGTATCTGCGCTTGGTCTGATTGAGCGATTCAGTCTGATCTTCGAGTGTTGAATCTTTTTCTCGTTTCTTCCGATTCTTCGATTTTCCATGAACCTCAACATCCTTTTCAATTTTCTTTTTGTAAACTCGCTCAACATCCTTTTTCGTTTCGGAGTGACGCTTCTTGTCCTTCTTATGTCCATTTATCGAGATCTTCGACCCGCGCGGGCAAGATTTCACATTCGACGCGCTTCTGGACATGTCCGAATCATCCTCCGATCGCGATACCCAGTCATTCAGCACTTCCTTCATTTTATCGTTCTTCTCGCCACCGAACACTCGGCCGAACACGCTCTTCACGATCTTGTTTTTATTCGTGCAAGCGGACTCGATTTTATCGTCCTCGTTCTCGCTGTCGCTTGACAGTTCGGTGATCTTTGACATCGAGATTCTGTCTCTTTTCCCTCTAGAACTCTTTAACTTCTTACGATCGGCTTCTCGTTCTTTGCTCTGCGGGTTTCTAGATAACTTTTTGTTAGATGATTCCAGTCGAGTTGTTTTTTCATCGCAAGCAGTGTCGTCCTCTAAATTCTCTATTATCTCCCGATGCTGCGACTCGTGAGAATTTATGGCGGAAAAAGATTTATTATTCTCAGTAATCAGTGACGGTAAGTTTTCATCTTCGCTGCTTTCTGATTCCTCTAAAAGTTTCGTTTTATTTTGAGACGATTCAATAATTTCTTTTTCTTGCGGAACCATTGTTTCCTCTTCTGACGCTGATCGTTTCTCTTCAGATATTTCCGAGATGTCTGGAAGTTTTTGAACTTCGGAACTCTCATCTTCGTCGAGTCTAGCTGTCTTGACTCCGACCGATGGCAAATGATTGATGGAGACTGATACTTCTTCAGTAATTTGCGAAGATGATTCAGTTGAAAGTTTAGTAGTTGAGTCAGATAAAACATCTTCTTTTACTTTGTCGTGATTAGGTTCGTTTTGCGATATAAATTCTGCATCATCATCGCGCGCATTTACTTTCGACGATATCGATCTATCAACATCATCCTTGTCTTTTTCTGACGAAACATGGATCTCATTGTCGCAATTCTTCGCAAGATTTGTAATATCAACTGTTTTCGCAAGCTCTGCCGTCTGCATCGATTGATTTTCGGAAGTATTCAGCTCAGTATTTTGAATCTTTTCGACATTTATTAGATTCTTCTCAGTTTCCGATGAATACAATTTCGGGATTTGATTGTTAATCGCTAGCGTCATCAAGGGAACCGGAGCAACTTTTTCGACGGTTGTTGTTTCGCAACTCGTATCAATCTGATTTGCCGTTTCTTCCGTTGTTTCGCTGTTTGTTTTCAATGATTCGTAGACGTCGTCTGCTTTCACCGAAAAACTGCCTGTAATTTGTGCATGATTCTTTCTAGGCCTGCCTCTACGTTTAGGAGGATGAATATTCGCGTCAACATGCGACGGCTTGCCGATGTCGTCAAGATTCTCTTTGGCTTGTAAACTTGAATTTTGATCTTTAAGATTTGATTCTTCGATGTCGCTTGTAACAACAACACTGTTTTCTTTGACTTCGGATTCCGTGTGGACTGCAGTATCAATTTGATCTTTAAGTCTCGGTCTTCCACGCTTTCTTTTTCTAGTTTCGTTGGTCGCTTTTGGCTTTGCGGCCTCGTGAGAGATATTATCTTCATTAACACGCACAGCTTCTGGTAACGCGTCTTCGTTCGTTTCTTTCTCCACTTTGTATTGATTACAACTTTCTGTTTCGTCACTAACGTCCATAGAAATGTCCATAAAATACACGTCAGCTTCGACATCAGACTCTTCGTAATGTTGAATATGTTTACTTCTTCTTGGTCTCAGACTGAACCGACTTGACTCGGTCGAAGTTTGATTCTCTTCCTTTTCCTCGTTATCCACCGTAGAGATCTTCCTTGTGCGCCTAGAAGTCCTCGTAGATTCTGTGTGCTGTTCGGTTTTCATATCGATATCGCAAGTTGATGATGTACAATCCGTTGCGTCATTCAAAGAATTGACAAGTAATTCTGCTTGATTCTCGGTCTTTTCCTCGATTGTTTCCGAAATTTCTTTTGTCAAACTGCAAGACGAAATCCGCACGGCGTCATTAGTCGAATTTGTGAACTCGTTCGAGGTGTCTTTCGACTTTTCCAGTTCGGGAGAGTCTAACAGCAGATGTTCATCTGCTAGATTCTTCTTTTTCTTGCTTCGCTTTTTATCGCTGTTTTTGCCTCGTCCCAAGTCCTCGTGCTTCTTCTGAATCGGTTTGATCGGAGTCGATGACAACATTGGTTTCTCTGGCGTTATGTGATCGGTCAGAACGTATTCGTCATGGCTCATGTTCTCGGTGATCTTGCAGATTTCTTCGTCCAACAACTTGTCCTCCAACGTTTCCTGCTTTGCTGCTTCGAGGTTCATCACAGAAGTCGTCGATTCCGCGCTGGTTGCGTAAGATGCGTAATTTTCGTATGGTTCTAAAGATGTTCGGATGATTTCAGAAGACTGAGCATCTTCCGGAACACTCTTTTGCTGATCGCTCGCTTGATCATTCTTCTCGTCATTAGTGATTTCTTCGTCATTCTTGAACACGGTATCGGCTAGTTGAATTTTGTCCTTGGATTTCTCCATCTGCAATAGATGCCACTGCGATAGCGTGTGCTTCTTCAAGGAACTCTTACGGGTAAAGCTAGTGGCACACACTTCACAGAAAAACTTGGCTGCTTCTTTTGTCAGTTTCTTCCTTTTCTCCACAATCATAATCTCGCCAGTCTTCTTGTGTACCACCACAAAGTTATCGGCCGCGCGTTTCTTCAGGGTAACCGAGTCGTCCGGAGAATCGGGATCGTTCGAAGCCGCGGGTACATTTTCCGACGAGTCTTTGTTCGCGGAATTGTCCACAGAATCATCCGTCACAGGTTTATTTGCGTCTTTGTTTTGAACATCTGAAGACTTGTCAAGTTCGAATTCCCGTTCGATGTTCTCTAAAACTTTCGTGTTTTCTAACGAAGCTTGAATGTCCATCAGAGCATCGATATCGTCTACATCTGAGAGATCGAGATGCTCGTCACACAGCGACTCTCCTTTATTCTTCTCTTCAGGCGTATTGCTCTTCGAAGATTCCGATTCCGCGACAAAAGAATCTGCTCGCGCATCATCGCAAGTCTCTTCCTTTTCCTTTCTCTTCTTCTTTGCAAATCGCTTCTTTCTGAAATAACTAGATTCGCTGGCGCACGAATTCTCCGACAGGTCGTCTGTGCTTTCTCCCTGATTTCGTGTGCCGGAATTGACAAGATCCTCATTCGAGAGTTGTGTCTTCCTTCGAGATCTTGTAACAGTCGAAGTAAACTCGATTGAACTTGATGAGCTCGACCTCTCAAACTTATTCGTGTCTAATTGTTCTTCAATAATGCACTTCTCCGTTTCTTCTTGTTCTTTGGCTTTTTCTATGTTAGATACTTCCTTTTCCGCGCGATCTTCATTTGTTTGTGACTCTTCGAGAACACTCCCGCCGTTCCAACGACTTTCTTCCGGCAACGACTTTTTCCTCGAGCCTCGTTTTTTTGTGCTCTGCAACAAATCCTTCACTTCCGGTATTTTGAAGTGTTCTAGGCTAGATTCTACAACGCTGGTTTCTTCATTAAGCTTCGAAATAAGTTCGACAGGCTCCACCGGTAGTTCGAGATGCTCGTCAGCTAATGATTTCTTTTTCGCGCCACGTTTTTTCTTTGTTTTTAAAGGTATCGAATTGAGGTCTTCTGTGTTTTGTGCTTCTCTCTGTTTCTTGCGCACTGTTTCTTGCACCAAAGAATAAGATTGTTCTAATAAAGCGTTTGTATCTTCGGTGATGGTCCCAACTTTCATCAATTGCTGATCAGTCAATTCTAGAGTATTTTCTTTCTCAGCAGACGACAATAATTTTTCAGCAGACTCATCAGCAGACTTGATTGAAGTTTGAAAAAGATCTGTATTTTCCGGAAAAATTGCAGATTGACGCGATTTTCTTCTCGACGTGTATCGAGACATAGATTCACTCGTATCAGTTTGATCCTTTTTCTTGATTGTGTCCGCAGAATTTTCGCTCTCCGTGCTGTTCCTCGAAAATAATATCGGAGAATCGATATTTTCCTCCAACACTTTCTTCGATAGAACATCGGCAACGGCAGGTTCTTTTTCAGATATTATTTTGTCAGCAGATTCTTCAAGATTCGATACTGACTTTGCATCTTCTGCAATATTATCAGATTTCTCTACTTTTAATTTATCATCACATTCTGCGATATTTTCTTCCAAACTTGACGACTTCAAGTTATCTTCGACAGTTTTGCTTTCATTGTTGTGTTGAATCTTCTCGAAGCCAACATCTTCGTTTAAAGATTTCGTAATATCTACATTTTGTTCGGTAACTTCGTCTGCAACGTTGGACTCTTCTGATTTAGAGATAATCGCGTCGTCAAAGTGTGATTCCCTTTGGGTTATATTTTCTTCAGCAACAGGCTCTTCAATAATTTCCGTCGATTTCCGTTTACTTTTTCTGGGCCAGGTCGCGTCTTCTAGCGATCTTTTGTTGGATTTTCTTCTAGATTTCTTAAGTCTTTCCTTTTTCTCAAGTGTTTCTAAACTTTTCTTCTGTGGCGAAGCTTCCGTCGAAGTGTTTGCCAATGGTGATGAAATCTCATTTGAAATCTCTGTTAAAACGATTGCTTCTTCATTTGTTGTCACTTTATTCTCACAGGATTCGATCTGCGATTCGTCAACAGAAGAATGTCTCGCATCCACGTTATCACCGCTCCTTGTTTCAATATTTGAGGCACTGTTTATCTTAGCTTCTTTCTCGCTCTGAATCTGCGTTTCAATTTCCGCTACAAAATTCTCTTCAAGGTTATCTTGAGTCTTATCTTGAAGCATTAAATCAGTAGACCGTTCGGGAACGGCACTTTCGACATTAATTTTATCGTCTTCCAACGGCCGAATTTCAAGATTAGTGGTAATCGGCGATTCTTTATTATGAGATATATTCATCGTATTTTTATTATTATCTTTTTCCAAAGCGTGGCTCTCGCCGGCATTTTCGCTCTCCGCATTATCAACTAAAGTAGGTCCAACTTCGTTGAGAATACTGGTCAGTTCTTCAGCCGCGGAATCCAGCAGCGAACCTACCTCGTTCTCCAGCAAGGCGTCCTTCTGTTTGGCTATCTTCGACACAATCTTCTCTAGAAACGAACCCTTGCCCTTCGGTTTTCGTCTGGATAGATCGAGGATAATGTCGTTAGCTGGCGAGCGCGCCTTAGCGTTCACACTTTTCTGAGTTGCAAAAGCGTCATCTTGTATCTTCTCGGAACTGGAACGAGTGTTCTTTTTATTGTTTGCATGGTGGTCATCAGTCGCGCTTGTTGCTGTAACGATCACATTCTCTGAGGATTCCTGCTCACTCTTAGCAAGAACCGGTAACTCATTAAACGCCGAGTCCGCTGCGATTACGTTGCCTTCGCCGCCTCTCGGTTGCGTACTTCCGTTGCGCGTCACTCTATCCGGATTATCCAGACTAGTCTGCACCGTAAGCACCTGCACGCTCTGCTGCTGCGCTTCTATCGGGATGTTCATGCCTTCCGTCAAAATACCGATGACATTGTTCAGAGATCTTTTTCTCGATGATCTCTCACGACGAACACCCCACGTTTTCTTAGGCCGCGTCGCTTTTAATTTGCTCACGGAGATCTCAAGTGAGTTCTCTTTGCCGCTATCGACGGATAAATTCGCTTCCGACTGCAAATGATTTAAATTGATGTTCGTCATCGCCGAACGATTGTCAGTATTACTGTCACTATTAGCGTCATCGATTTTGTTTTCGTCAATTTTCTCGATCGCTTCGTCGATTCCTTTCTCAACTTGCTTTTCGTTCAATGTAACATTTTCAATGTTATTTTGTTCTTCTTTCGCGTGCGCGTTAGTTTCTTCGGCATCATTACTTGATTTGTTGCGACTGCGACGTTTTCCCGATAAACTATTGTCTTTTCGGAAGCTATCATTTCGAATTTCTGAGGAAGACTCACTTTTAACATCGATTAACGATCGCCTCGTTTGCTTGCTGTCGATTTTAGTTTCGACATCCGCACTGTCGATCGCGATCTCCTTTGCTTTCGTACCTGCTCGACTATCTCTTTTACCATGATTTCTTTCGTTCTGCGTCACGTTACTAACCGGATCTTTATCCTGGATTGTTTCAGTCATTTTATCGTCGTTCTTTTTCTCGATATTCTTCCTAGATGATTTTCTGATTGTCTCAATCTTCTCTTTTTTACTTACACCTTTCGAGCCGTCCTGTTCGTCATCGATTTCCCGCGAAATCTTGTCGCCTGTTTGAGGTGTTTTCGATTTTGGTGCCGAGTATCTCAAACTGCGTTTCAAGCCGGCGTCGTTAGATGCAAGTTCCAGCGTATTTAGTAAATCCTCTGTGCTGACCGAACCCAGCAACTTCTTCACCTCGAACGGAATGTCCCGCGTCACGGAATCTTTCGTTCTCGAGGTGCTTCGCGTTTCCTTCGTTCCTTCTTCTTTCTTTGATTTTAATTCTCTTCTGGTGTTCATCTCATCTTTTGATATTTCTTCTTGTTTGTTATTCTCGCTGTTATTGGTATTTTTGACAGGTAAGCTTTTCCTGCTCCTCGTTCTTCCCTGCTTCGGCATTTTATTCTTGAAATCCTCGTTTTCTTTGGATGTATCGATTTCCTTCCGCTTCGCTATGTCCTTCGCTTCTTGCTTCGGTTTTCTTCCTCTCGTTGATTTTTGCTCTTTTGTACATTTTTCTGGTACATTCTCAACATTACCGTCAACCTCGATGTTATTTTCTTTCTCTTTTGAGACACATTTTATAGAACTTCGTGACGCTTTCTGATCCTGAAGAGATATCGACGATGTCGCCGGCGATAAAATAGGCAAATCGTTCGCTGACTTGTCGGCGTATTCTTCATTAGAGGAGACGATCTGTGCGACTGGTTCCAAAGTTGGCATTTTGTCACTGTCCGATGAGAATCGAGTGACTCTTCGTGGCGGTTGCACCTCGGTTTTCTTTGACTTTTGCTTGAGTTTTATTTTGATTTCAGTAGAGTCAGCAGGTTTCTGCTTCCCTTCGTCAGTTTTCGCTTCCGACAGTTTTGCCTTGTTTGGATTGCGGGCGAACTTGCCGTCTTGCGAGCGCAGTTGAGACTTTGCCTTGATGGAAGCATTCATAGATGCTACCGGGTCAACAGAACGTTTCATCTTCAACATACGCTGCGCCGATTTATTTTTATTCTTTACGCCAGGAGTCGACGCTTTCTTTCTGTCGGAACTGACGCCATCTTTATCGATCGCTCTCACAATCGTCTTTGTATTCTTTGGTGTATTCTTTGGAGAGAATGTTTCCTCGCCGTTCGCATCGTCCTTCGTCTCCAACGTGGTCACGCACTTGAACTTGCCTTTGGCTTTCACATTCGCCAGCTTGTCGCTGCTTTTGCTCGGAAACTGTGAAGTGACGATCAATCCCATTTTCGTTTTCACATTTCTCTTCTTGCCGAGTACCCTCGGACGTCCAACGAGTCTCGGCCGAACAATCTTGTTGTCCACATCCGAAATCTTGTTATCGACGGTCTTCGACGAGCTCTCGTTGATCTCTTTGGTGTCTCTCTTACCTTCGTCACCGACTTCGGCATTCTTATCGCCATTGCCATGCGATTTTTTCTCGACTTCATGACATTTTCTCACGACACTTTCGATCGCCGCGGTGATATTATCGTTTCGACACCGATTACGCTGGATCGACTTGGCGTTCTTCAACAACTTGTTTCTCAGAGCGGCTTTGTTGCGCGAGATTCGTGACGAGTCGTCGCCGATTATATGAGATCTCGTTCTGGTCTGCACCTGTTTCAACAAAGTCCAAATATGCTGCTACAACGAATGATTCCTATTTTTCTTAAGATAATTTACAATTTAGATCTACTAAAAACAGGATTTCAAGGAATCGAAGCATCAAAGATCTTAGAAGTTTTATGAAAAAAAAAAAAACTAATAATAAAATAGCGGCAGCGTGAAAATTATTTTGCTTGTTTGATTGTGTACACAATCGCGTGAATGTACATCTACTTTTTGACCAATACATATGTCAACTAATCGATGCCTCCGCTCGTGTGCGACGAGGTGCGCAAGGCAATAAAGTTTCATAATTATTTCGACGAGTCTCGAGGTTTTCCGACTATCTCTCGATTATTTAATATTCTCTCAGCTCTTATCTGACGATATAAACGTTCTCTATTATTTATGTGTAATTTGTCTCTATAATTTTGCAAACTTGTGTTCAAAAACACTTCAGTAATTTCTGTTAGTCTCATCTCGTATTTACTAATGTATGTAAATTACGCAACTAGTTGCATTTATTATTTTATTATGTTTTTATCTTCATTATATTGCATATATTTTAATATATTTTTCACTGATAAAGACCTTATTAACGGCAGAAACGTTTGAAGAGACTTGAAAATATATACACAAGAGAAACACTTACATAATTTAACAACTATCTTGCTCGTATTTAATATACTTTTCCTACTTGTGATTTTAAGTTTCTGTTTAAAGCATGAATAAAAACTTTGTAATTTTTATTAACAATTTAACAAAATAAAAGCAAACATTATTTATTAATAAAATAAAAGAGAACAATGTTATGGCATGATTAATAAATTGTGTGTAATTTGGCATAAATTATTTTAATATTCAAGACTTAATATCACGGAAATTATATATGTATATATAGCTCATTATAACTATTACAAGTTACTCTGTGTGAATGTCCTAGTTGAATTAGCCAACGAATGTAACTAGCGTCTCTAATACTCTTTATGATTCTAATACTGATTCAAGTTTAATGGAGTATATTATTGAGAAAGTAGTCATCGTTTTACATGATTGAACACACTTACATTTCGAAGTTTTCCCTGTGTTCGTATCACACTATCCTGCAAAACTTTCCTCGTGGTCCTTTTAGGTGGCAGATTGGCAAGCATTTTCTGAATACTTTCACCTGAGAAGCAAAATTCCCTCTATTGAAGAGCTACAAGGACGACGATTCTAAAATATTTTTTTGAAATACAAATAAAAAAAAAAATTAAATTTATTGAATATATATTTTTTGCAATTTTTAAAGATACATATATATATATATACTAGTTTTATTAAAATTGCAGTCTATTGTGATTATATAGAAAAATCTTTCTTTCTGGTTTTAAAAATTTTTTAAAATTTGTTCACTCAAAATACAAGGTAAAAAGTGACACGAGAAGCTAGAGTGACTTCATATCGTATCAAGTACGCAAGTTCTCTAATGTTAACGCGCGAAAAAACACGAAGTACAATCTTACGGTCACTTGGTCGAATTCTGGGTCCGGCCGGTACCGCCTGTTTCTCTTTGGGTCTATCCACGTTCTCTCTGATGCGCGGTTGAGGCGTCTGAGAGTTTTGTATATTCCTCTTCATTCCGCGCTGCGGTCGACGTCGTCGACGGCTACGACTGCCGAACGGCCGCCACTTGCATTTCTTCTTTCCGCTTCCGGTGAGGCCGAGCAACCAGGCGTGATCGCCGCCGCACTCCAACATGTGCCGGTGCAGTTCGGCCACACTGAGGCAGTTCTTGGCGCACTTGGTGCACACAGTTTCCGTCGCCACAGTATGTCGCGTCTCGTCGCTAGGCGGGCATCGCCCTGGCAGATACAAGTATTGATAGTGATCGAGCTGCTCGTCGACCAACTCAAAATGCGAGCATAGAACACGTGGATGGATCAAAGCCTTGTGTTCTTCCATCTCCTTCAGCGTTACCTGCCCATTTTCACAACAACGGCTGTTCAAATCATTTAAGCATTATGATAAGTTACGGTTCATTTCGATCGATAGAACTACGTGATATTTCTGGTGTAAAGAGATTATTATTACATATAAGGTCGCGTGAGGTCTTCCGCTTTTTTAATTTTTTCTATAAAATTTTAAGACAGATATAGAAAAATTTTACGAAAGATTTGCAAAAACTGAACTATTATTTATTCCGCAGTTTGAAATTTGGAATAAAGATGCTCCAATTCTATTTAGCGACATGGATTGCATTGGATAATTTATTCGTTTCGTTTTTAATAGTCTATAGAAGCAAATTATACAAATGAGTCGGCGATTTGGACGACTTGCTCGCAAGCACTTACCATCAATGTATCGCGCGAATGTCAAAGATCAAGTATGCTTGATAAACTATCGAGACTACGTACGCACCGTACAAATGAAATGCACCGTTTTGCCACGCGACCGCACCGAAAAAGCTGTATTCTCGAAATAAGATTGTATAATTCACGGGTCCTCTTAACAGAAGTTTTTGAATTAATACTTCTTTTTATTTTACTAGAGTGTATTTCTAGAATAAAGTTAAAAATATGTGTTCTTTTTCTTTGTTTGCCAACAAACTTCAGAAATAATTGACATTAAGAAAAAAAAATCTAATTGTCTTTCAGAGGATATATATTTCATATTTCTCTCTTAAATTGAATATAAATTCTTTCTGTGGTTTTTTTAGAAGAAAATATTGTAAAAATAAGTTGATAAATTTATTTTAGTATTTTATTTAGTGATAAAACAATATTTATAGATTTTGTTTTCGGTTAAAAATGCAAAGAGAAAATTACAAAATTAAATTTATACTCACGTGTTTGGAACCGCAAGCGTTACAAATGTAGATTCGTTTTCTCGACCACTCGCCGCTCAGTTCCACGTAAGCATCTTCCTGAGCGATAGTGATCTCGTCGCTCTGTTCTCGTTTTCTCAGTCTCATAAAATCGGCGAATTCAAAGCTGAATTCTGTATCAATAGTTGCGGATAGCGATTCTTCTGTTTCTTTCTTGGTTTCGCTTGGAGGTAGTTCAACAGAGTCGCAGCAGACAATGTCGGGAGTTGTGGAAGTCGTGTTCAACTTGCAGCCGCCGTCGGCCTTGTCCTGATTACCCGCACTGACAACGGGTTCAAGCTGTTCCTTATCCCGAAGAGACACGTCCGTGGTCTCGCAGGGCACCGACAGCGTCTGACGAAGTCTGGTGAGACGTTCCTTAATCAGTTGTTGCTTTTTCCTGAGCGACAGCTGCGTGGAAATGTCGAATTTGCTGAGGTCCTTGATCGAGCTCGTCCACTGTTCCTTGCCGTCGTACTTGCGCGGGAAATTATATTTTTCGAAAGAAACTCTGCGCGGCCGCGAACCGCTGCTGGTCTTACAAGCCTTCTGAGCATATTCGCTTGAGTTTTCGTATTCTTCGCCGGTCGAATAATCCTTGTTATAGACCGGCGTCGCCGCGGTTAGCGAGATATCAATGGGTAATTGAATTTGATTAACGCTATGCTCATAGTATGATTGTTGCGGTTGTTGCTGCTGCGACTTCGGTTCTGCTATCGTCGTTGTCGCCGATGCCGTCGTATTCGTTGCAGCTATCGACGACGACAACGACGACGACGACGATGACGATGATGATGATGATGACGACGACAACGAGGACGAGGACGACGACAATGACGAGGACGACGACGACGATAACGATGATGCCGGACTGCTCATCGTCTGTAGCTTGCCATCCAGATGATGCAACAGATTTTCCCGAATGTTGCAGCTTACGTTGCTATAGAAGGAACTGTCGAACTCAGGACTAGCCGGATTATCGATGGGATCTCGTGTTGCTATAAGCTTCGTCCGAGTGCTGTCTGACTGTCGACTATCATTTTGATTTTCTAATTCCTTTTCTTCAGATCTTCTCTCTTTGATTGATGATACGTTCATTTTCTCACGGAGAGTTGGACCGCAGAATTCCTTACAAGGAGAATTTTCTTTTATCTTGTCCATCTAGAAAAAATAAGAGCGTTTGTCTGATAATGATTAAACTGTTACTTAAAGTGATAACCTATATTTCATATAAGAAAATTAACCGATATTTGTAAAATTTTTTAAAACTTTACGCGTGAGAATTCTTACTATAATTACATAATTTTGTTCTAATTTAATGTAAAAATTATTGAAAAAATATCAAAATATAAATATATAAAAAAATTGAATTAAAATGAGAGTACATACATACATATTTTTTATTTTTTAAATGATAACAGTGCATATAAACTTTGTTCTTATCTAGTCACTCTGGTGTAAGTAAACAGGAAAACATTTAGTTTGCAAATATATACAGTGAGCAATGCTAAAAGATGAAAAAATGTTTACAAAAAATTTGCAAGCAAAATATGTTTATTTTTATATATTTAAAAATAATTACATTGTAAAAAAAGAGAAATACAAAAAAAAAAAAAAAAAAAAAAAAAAAAAAAAAAAAAAAAAAAAAAAAAAAAAAAAAAAAAAAAAAACATTTTTATGTAAAACAAAACAAAGCAGGATTAAAGCAAATTAAAGCCAGGAAAGCATTCAAGAGTAGAATGATATATAAATATAGTGCATGTTTCGTAAATAAATAATCCAAGAAAGAGAGAGGGAAACAGTATAATAAGACAGTAAATCAATAAGAAAAGTAGAAGACTAACAAACTCTAACAGATTTAAATGGGCTTTAATGCCAAATAAACGCGGTGAGCAAGCGCAAGCAAAATTCCATGTTCTATTCTAGAACAAAACAGAAGCCAACCACCGCTCACTGATTTTCCAGAATATTTACCTGACCAGTTCTTTCGGAATTTCCGCTATGTACCTCCATGTGCATCATTAAATCCTTCCGAGTAGAATATCGCGTCGCGCACTGAACGCACGCGTGGTATCGGTCGCCGTGGCTGCCGACCATGTGTTGAAACAGAATCTCGAGCGTATCGCACTTATCCGAGCAATACTGGCAGTTCTGAGAAGGTTTTCGCGGATTTCTTTCGGACCGTCTACCGCCGCATAGCTGATGCAATCTCTCCGTGTGTCGCTGCCGCAAGGATATCGATGAGAACTTCTTGTCGCAGTAAAGGCAGAGGTGTCTAGACGACGGTTTCAACTTCTGCGTCAACGAAGGATTCGAGAGAGATCCGGAAGATAGCCGCGAGATCACAGATTCTCCACCTGTTTGACAGTTCTGAAGCACAGAAGCCACTTTGTCCAAAGGCAAACTGCAGTGCAGGCTTGTCATAGACAATTCCCGACTGATGACGCTCGAATCTTTGGTCTCCTCTACTCTCGGCGATTCCGTCATCTCGGTAACCTCCGCTTTCTCACATTCTTCGATCTTCTGCTGATTCTCCTGGTCGTCGATTGTTCGATATACGTTATCTAACAGATCGTCGACCAATCTTCCGCAGATCGTTCCTACGTCTGCGCCTTCCGAGGCCTGAGATTCATCACGTTGACCTTCTCTTCCTCTGCCGTCGTCGACGTTTGCCCTCTCTTCGACCTGGTGCTCGCTCAATCTGTCCATTATAATCGTGCCCAGAGTACGAATCTCCTTCTTTTCTCTCGAAGCGTCTTGATTATCTTCGGCAATTTCTTTCTCCTCGACTTCTGAATGTTCCTTCTCCGCTCTCGAGGACGGTTTCTTTGCATTCGAACTAATTTCGTCTCTCGAGTCTTCGATTCTCTCTTCCGTCGTCATTCCTCGTGTATCCAAATAGTTTGCAGTCTCCGAGAGTTCGATATTTCTAATATGTTCCGACGAGGAATCCTCCAATGGCGGCACAACAGCTGCCTCGATGTCGCCTTCGTTCGAAGGTTCAGACTTGATCGCCATACTTGTTGGATCCTCCTCCTCTTCCTCCTCTTCTTCATCATCATCATCACCTCCTTTTCTTCGTCTTTCTAATTCCGTCGTCTTCTCCGCGCTCTTACTCTTGTCCTCCTCCTCGTTCTCTTTAATCACGCCGACAACGTTCAACACGGTCATCACGTACTTCTCTAGAGTCTCCAAATTTCGCTCGACGCTATTCCGATCGTCCTCGTCTTTCCTCGGTGAATCTCCTCTCACGGCGGCACCGTCCGGCGGCACTTTCCTGCGCAGATTGTTGATCACATTGCTCAGTCGAGATCGCTTGTCTTGTGCGGTCTGTGCCGAAGATCTGTAGGCGTGACCGAACCGCTCTTGCAACTGCTGTTGCTGCTGTTGCTGCGGCTGACGATCGGCTACAGTGCTATCTGCCGCGTTGACGGGGTGGCTGACGCCCAAATCTTCCAGACTCTGCGTCGACGCCACCATTCTGTTGGATGACGACGACGCCGAGCCGGACGACGCCAACGAGATGCCGGTCAGCAGCTTTGTTGCTGTGCGATAACCTTCGATCGTATCGTCGTTCGGTGTCTCGCTACCAGCTGCATCCGCCGAAGCGGCTTCTGAAAGAGTTTCGTAATCGTCGCTAAAAACTATACTTTTTATACGGAAAAACATCGCGAAGCGTCGACGATTATATTTATATCTATATATATGAAGTTTTTTGATTGAAGAAAATATCGGCAACCGAGAAACTTGTTTCAATGAATAAGTTTCCTCAGTCTTTCTTTTAGAGAAAGAAAGAAAGAGAAGGAGACAGAGACAGAGACAGAGACAGAGAGAGAGAGAGAGAGAGATCGTTTATTTATTTTCAATTACGAAGATAATTGTTAAAAAAAACGGCGGAAAGAAAAAGAAAAAGAGAGAAACGATAAATCGCTACCATTTAGAAACAAACCAAGTTACGATAAATGTTTACTTATTTAGAGCTCGCCGCGTGATAAAGTTTTACATAATTTAACCACAACGCTATTTAAATCTCAATTTAACTGATTCCACAGTCTGATTGTTTCAATGATTAGCCAAATTGAAATCAACTTTGTCTCTTCCTAGTTTGTAATCGATATCTCAATTGTCTTTCCAGATTGTGTTTCGATAACTTAATTCTATCTTCCATAATATTGAAAAGTAAATCAACACGTTAAACAATATTTGTTTTTGCTAACATTTAGTTTCAGTAGTCTTCGTAATTCTATACAAAAATTGCTAAGAATGTTTTATATAGAGAGCAAAAGCGCAAGAATGATTTCACAATGTGTGTGAGATTCATGTTTAAAGCTTCACGTCTAAGATGGACTTTTATCTCATTTTTTCACGCTGAATCCTCCAATTATTCCTTTCGCTGAGAAAAGTATATTTTTTAGTTAGGAAAAGATTTGAGAAGATATAAGGAAATACAAGCATACAAACGCAATCTATTTCAGCGTGAGAAAATCAGAAAGAGAGGTAAAGAATTCTTTCTCCGTTCTGTCTCTGCCGACACTTTTTTATCCGGAAGTTGGGGAGAGAGAGAGAGAAGGGAGGCTGTGTGAGAATCGATAACCGTCCCTCCGCCACGTTGAAAGGGCTGTGTACAAGCGCGTATATGTCGAAAGGGAAAGAACGAGAGAGACGGACACGCGCGTTTGCACGCGGACATATACCACCCGAGCCCTTGACAACAGCCCCGAGGTGGTAAAAACCGGCCAGCACGATAATACCCGACAACCCCTTCGACCATCCGGTTCATTTTGCGAATGCTGCGATAATTAATAGTTTATTCAACGTGAGAGAGTTATTAGCGATATCAAATATCGCCAACCTCTATACTCGATATCGATCACTTCTGCATTCCGTTCCTTTTCCGTTTCGTTTCCCAAATTTTCCACTTCGTATTTTTTGTACGTTTAGTGACATACATACATCAATGTATACATATATATAGGTTCGGAAGGATCTCGCCATTGTTAGAATTCTGAAAGAATCGATCCTCTCCGCTTTGTTATAAGATTCCAGAAAAAATTCTTGGAATATTTAGAAAAAACCTACTCAACGATGTAACACGTCAAAGTCGCTTTGAACAAAAAAATACATTTTCTTAATTAACATTATTACTTTTCCCATTATCAAGAGTAGGTAATGAGATTAACCTGCAGCAATTTTTCATTTTACCATATTTTTAATCTCAAATGAGTAATTTTCGCTGCGACTTCGTGCATTAAAGAGTATATTGCGATTACATATGTATATAATATATACACATATATATATATATATACATTTCTCTGAAAACGCGATATCATATTAATTTACTGAATATATTATCTACACCGATGAAAAATATCTAAGTTTTATATACAATTCTCGTTGACAAACTTCTCGCAATAACATTAAATCTATAATAAAATAGAAATCTATGACATTGTAATTGATATAAAAAAAATTAGAGATCCATTCCCGAGATACATTCTCATTTTTCCCGGTATATAAAAATTTATTCTTTCGTAGAACACTTTTCTTGAAAATTACATCAACATAAATTTGACGAAAGATGGAAATTACATCTAAATATAATTTCCGAGAAAATTTTCTTCTTCCGGGAGTAATACCGGGAATAATTTCCAAAAATAATCTCCCGAGAGAATTTTCTGCAAAACGTCGCTTTACTCGCATCAAGAAAACGCTCCGTCTGGAATTTCGAGCAAAATATTTTTCCTCCTAAAAAGCGCTCTCTCTTAAGGACATTTTCCCTGTATCGCGTCTCCCGTAAGATAAAGTTCTAAGGCAAAAATAAAAGTGAAGGTGTGGTAATTCAATACCGATAAGAGAGATATCGATGATTCCCGAAATGCCACCGGGAAGATAAATTCGAAGGATTTAATGGAAGAATAAAGAGAACAAGTTCCCTTGTAAAGCCCGTTTTGAATACGAAATTTTATCCCAAAACGATCCTCACAGAAATCACAGGATGCGTCTCTCTCTCTCTCTCTTCAATCGAGAGGGATCGATGCAGTTGTCGCTCACGGCGTTTGTCGGCGAGCGCCGTTCTCTCTGTTGTTTCCTGCACGCGTCCAAGTTCGATAATTATTTAGCTGCGGCATTGCGGCGTCGCGCGCACCTCGATTACGATCTCCGACTAGCGTGACTACTTTCAAAATTTTCCTGTGTCTGTTTGTATACACATAACTGTCGTCGGGGTCTCTGGATGACGGACGTGTTGCGCAATGCAACAACGAGCGATGCAGCGCGCGCGTCGCTGCGCTACAACACGCCGCACCGGGAGCGCGAAAATAACACGCGTGTCGTGGCTGCGGGACAGCCGATCATGGTCATCGTCGTCGTTGAGACACACAGTCGCCGTGTTACGTGTATATTATGTTAGCAAAGAAACAGGAGCAAAGTAAATGAGTGATAAGAAAAAAACGAGATCTACTGACTTAATGAGTCTTAACGTTACACTTTCAAATACCGTTTTCGTTAAGAAAACTAGGTCTGTGTGACTTTTCAGGGATAAAATATATGATAGCATATAAAAGTTTTCAAATATGATTGTTTTCAAATTCAAATTACAGCGGCGCAACGTATAATAAGCACGCGTCACAATACAGCGCCTTTGATTAATGCGCGCGTTTTTTTACGTGATGGAAATACGTAAATGCATCGATGTATGCGATTTTATGGAGATATAACATTCTATACGTTCAACATTGTATACATGCGTGTACGTAAATGGAGAAATAATCGTTTGCTGACTCGGTAGATTAATCGCGAATCTTAAATCGTGTTGATGGACGAGGTATCCTTCAAACTTTCTGCATGGTCGCAGAAAGTTTGTCATAAAGAACACGTGTCATATAAATGTTGTTCACTGCATGTTGGTTTTTACGCATTTAAAACATTAGTACATTATGTAATATCAACATGAAAAAAAAATCATATTAAACCTAAATTAAAGTTAAACAGTATATATTAGCAGTGTATATCATGTATGAAAAAATTATATTAAAAATTAAACAATATTTTTAATTGAACGATGACTCACCTCTGCTCGGTGCCGGTGGGGCCCTCTTCGGGGTGTCGTCGGCAGAGGGTGTTCTTTCCCTCATGCTTACCCGTGGAATTTTTCAGCGTCATCATTTAATTCTGAAACCAACAAATTAACAAAATTTTATCTAAATGCGCAAGTCGCATGTGATAAAATTACTATTACTACTAATTAATACTAGTTTTGCAGAATAATATACGAGAATAACAAAGAAATTAGCTGAATTCTTGAACGTGAGACACACACACATTATTTAAGCACAATATAAATTCAAGTGTCTTTTTTTTCTTTTTCTAATTTTACACGTTGACTTTATTTAATTCTATTTTCTCTCGTTTTTCGCTTCAAGTAATACGTAGATAAGATCTATTTACTTTCTCTATTTCCATTCATATATAAACTAGTTGCAGAAATAGAATGTACAAGATAAAAAAAAAACACGTCGCTCGAATAATTTCGTGACGGTCATGAATCAAGTAACGACTTGCAAACTTCCGCATTTTAATATGACTTAAAAAATCATACTGAGCACGGTCTCGATTAGCCGGACATAATCTGCGAAAACTTGTCGAAGGAGTACAAGAATAGAGTTTTTCTATCAGGTAAAAGAAGAAAATGGAAAGAAAAAGAGATAAAATAAAGAGAAAAAATATAATCGTGTTAAAAGGCTCTTGCTGAGAATCGAATTGATGTCGATTCCTGCAGCATCATACTCTATTTTGTGTGTGCGTTCAGTGTAAAAAAAAAAAAAAAGTACCTTTTCACTGTACAAAGAATGGAATAGAATAAAATATGAGAAAATATAGGAATGCTCTTTATACAAATGCTCAAATATTTCTTTTCGAAACGATCTCATATTGTGCGAACGATTGTAAATCTACGGCATTGTACGAATGCCATAAAATTACAAAAAACAAATATACGTGTTTTTTCTTTATACAAGAAGTGCAACGCAGAGAAACTTTCTCCGCTAAGCATATTTTACAAAACGAAAAAAATACTTTTTCGTCGGATTGTAAGATCATGCTACTTAAAAAATATTCAAAAGATATTTTTTTTTAATAGCGACACATCTCAAGGCGCGATGCATTTTTGATAATTCGAGCAAACTATGAGATTACGCATTGGTGTAGAATCCGTCGGCGACACAGTCGCAGACTTGCGGATTTCTGGGATTAAGTGACAACCATCAAGCGGAAAGTGAACCATTACGAGAAAGAGGGCAGAAGAGAAAAACGATGAACATGAGAAAAGGAAAATAGAGAAAGATTGAGACAGAATCGGCCGCGAGGGAGAGTGTCCTGGTTGAAACTTAAAATATCGAGCGTCACGCACATCGACGCTGGCGCCGGAAACGTTTGGGAAACACGACGTCGCGACGACGCGGCATCGTCGTCGAGGCACCATCTGGAAATAGAACTTTGGACTCGACAGTAGTTATACGCGCGCGAGAAAGGAGAGTGGCGTTATATACCGACTATATTCTATCATTGATAATCGGAGGATCTGCTGCAGAATTTTCAACAGATGAAAAAAATTCCGACATCCTGGATCGAGAGAATCGCGCGCGAGAGAGATCGCCTCATCGATTATGCCGTCGATATTTCTAAACGATTCGCCAGACGTCTTTTCTTCGCGTCAATTCGCGCCGATCGTGCATTGCGGAACGACGCGCGTATCGCGACAAGGACGATCGCGCGCAGGTGTCCTTGCGCGAATGTTGCCGCGCGCAATCATTCTCGGTTGTGTGTGTGATGTATCTTGTGTGTGGCTTCTTTGTGTATATAACCGATCGACGTTGCGATAATATCAATATTTTGGCAAGTTTGTGCGGTAAAAATTAATATTTTTCACAAGAACGACATTGTATCGACGGTAAAAGTAATAATACAAATTAATAATATTTATTCTTCTTTTCTCTCTTCGTCTCAAACAAAGAGAGAAAAGTAATGTTAATTCCATTATGTTGTTGTATCTTGGATTTGTAAATATTGCTTTATCAGCCAAATGTGACAAGTTTAGATATACAATAAAATTAATACATTATATTTAAGGAGAATTATACTAAGCGCGTGTAGTATCTGAGAGTTTAATGTTTATGTTTAATGTTGTTGTTGCATCGCGTGCACATAGAAATTATAGAGAAAAAGAGAGAGAGAAGACAGAGAGAAGAAAAGAGAAAAAAAGAGATTTCTTACATTCTTCTCTAATGATTTCTCATTAGTGTTAAAAAAAAACATAAACAGTGCATTTTATATTTGACATATTTCTAGACTTTCGGATAATAATCTCATTTCTATATCACTTCTTATTTTCGCAAAATTTACTTAATATTACGAGTTTATCGGTAATGCACTTAAGCCTTCAATGTCCGACGATAAAATATTTTTCTTCCCATTATTATTGACAGGTTCAACCAGTAATTGCGAATATTCTATGCGTTCGACCGTGTCCGCCAAGAATGTGGAAACGCGGCATTCCAGACTTGGAAAAGCTAACGGGGTGCGTTCGCACAACCTTATCGCGCTTTTTCCTTTCTTCGCCCCGGAAACTTTTCTCGACCATGATCGGAATGCAATTAATCATCGCAGATTGACACTACGGGAAAATCTACTACGACAGATATTTATTTCTTAACGCGGTATTTTCTCTATTACGTAATATTTTGCGTGATAGGAGAATGTGAATATCGTGCGTGATATTCTGGTCGGTATTTTCAATACTTCGAAACAATGCCGATAATTAAATTGTCATTGTAATATTACATATCGCGCGTATAATTGACAGACAGAGAATATGTAATTAACACGTTATTGATTATCGCGATTGTTTTTAAATAATTAACATAATGAGTATTTGTGTGAGAAAATGTAATAATATTTATAACAATGTTTGATATTGTGTGTATACGCGTATGTATTATGTAATCAAGTTGATATTGGTGACGTGAGATTTTTCCATCGCAAATCCAAATAACTCGTCCTTCAATAAGATAGTATCGACTTCAATTTCTGCTTCTGACACACCTCTTTTCAACGCGCAGCAAACTTTTCAAGTTTATTAAAAAAAAAAGTCACATCGATGAAATTCTCCGCGCGTGCAACTTTTATCAATATTATTCGACCAAAAAAAAAAAAAAAAAAAAAAA
>QVOA01014469.1:0-18822 GCA_014825685.1 Pseudomyrmex cubaensis
ATGAGGGTTGCAATACAAAAATTTATGTTTTTTTGGTGGTATGTTGGGTCCGATAATAGAACAGCTCTGTCAATTAATGTAATGATTGTGGCACAAGGGATTTTGCGACAAGAAATTCAAATATCGTCCTGAGAATGTCGGTTTGTGATGCCAATCACAAACCACTCCATTATTGACTAAGTTGATCTTCAAGTCTAGGAAACCGATGCCGTATATTAACTATTCAACTATTTATACGCCTTGTTTAAAACTTCGGAAAGCAAATAAGATTTTGCGAACATTTTCAACAAAATTCGCAATTTTTAAAAATCGAATATCCGATTCTAATAACAACTGGTTACGCCAGACAAGTTTGATCTTGTTACACGTGACAAAAAAGCGCGCAAGTAAAAGTTCAACCTTCACACAATTCAATTACGCGTAATGCAATCTCCCGTATAAAAATAGCGACGTGTGAAATAGACATACACACATACACATACACAAAGTAGTACATTATAAAATAAAAAAATAAAAAAAAATAAAAAAAAAGAACAAAAACGCGAAGTCCATTTGCGTTGTTGCGAATTTTACATTCGCGCGTTATGACATTTTGTCTTTTCGCTCTTATCGCACGTCGTAAGTCGGAAAGCCATTTGTTTAAGTGGCCGCTCATATAGCTCGTCCTCGTTCTACTGTTAACTCTTCCCCAACTCAATAACAGACGGTAATATATCACTCGGCGTCCTAGGACTCGCTGCCATTAATAATTAACATTGACGTGGACGCATCGCCTTTGAGCGGTGCGGCGGCGCACGGGCGTAGCAACAAAGCTGCCGAATATTCGCGACGACCGACCGAGAGACGACGACGCCGAACATCGGAACAGGCGTCGATTCCACGTTTGCTCGCGGTCGTGTGTTTAGCATACATCTATGTATACGCGCGCACGCCTCGTATTGTATACATGCATATTCTATATATACATCCATGGATGCGCATACACACACGCGTGCATGCACATTGCGAAGGCTGGTCGATGCTCCGGCATCACATGCCTGCAGAAGAGAGAGAGGAGCGATGCACACAAATACACACACACACACACACACGCGCGATCGGAGCTTGCGACCTCTGCCTCTCGCGGAGTATGGATGGAGAAAGGGTCCGGTCCGGTGGACGCATTATCCTAGTAATATCTGATGCGACAAGACAAAGCTGCAAAGGCCAGTGGTGGCCAATGGTAGTCCAACGGGCCGTAGTGCACCATCATAAGCCGGGGCCGGATGGCTAGGTAATACCGTATACGGGTCAGATTCGGCGTCGGACGCGTCGAGCGCGCGCGGACGTTCGCGCGACCATCCTGACGATGCTGTGCGTCGCGCGGATATTGCACGCGAGACGTGGACCGATACGTGTCCGGTTATTGTGCGTATTCGGAGGCGAGACGGCGAAACGAAGTGATATGCGAGCGATGTAATAAAGGGCGGCGCGCCGCGCGGAAGAGGAAGAGGGTGGCGCAAACGGGGGAGGAAGAACGGGAGAGAGCGGGATTATATGCGGGTGCAAGAAGAGATTGATCGCGATGGGGAAAGAGGGGGACGCGCGAGGAGGGTGGACAGTGTAATGCGGTGAATGCGCACGGGAGACGTGCGAGAAAGACAGATATGCACCAACGTTTCGCGGACGAGGGATATAGCTTGTTGGTGAATGTAATACGCTGCAATACGCTGCGCGATTCAAAGCAGATTAAAATAAAGGAGATAGTTGTGTTATTTTGAGAATTAACTCTTATTGTGTGATACATACATAATATATATAATTCTATAAATATAACAATATTGTTTTTTTTTTCTGACAGAGACTCAATCTATCAGATCTGTGTTTTACAAATTTCTTTCGCACAGATTGCAAGACTTATTGCTTATTTTCGATCGTCCGTAATATAACTTGGAAACAATAAATGCAGTTCAATATTTTTATCTTGAAAGAAAATATCAATTCCAAATAATATCAAGGTATTTGTAGCTTTGAGATGTGTTTCGTACAGAGATGATTTATCATTTGATGAAGCCGGACAGCCGGAAATAGAGACATAACGGTTAGCTGGAGAGAGCGTATAATGGCGATCGAGTAGAGGAAAATGTCGAAATGAAAAGAGAGATAGATTTAGAGATAACGGAGAGAAAGGGAGAAAAGGAAAGGAGAGAGAGAGAGAGAGAGAGAGAGGGAGAGAGAGAGAGAGAGAAAGAGAGAGAGAGAGAGAATATGAGAAAGGATGGGAACGGCTGCATTGCCGTTTGCGTGCATTATTGAGCGATAGCCATAGCGGTGAAAACGAGAGCGGGCGATACGTGAGATTGGCCATACGCGATGCCTGCACGATGATCCGCAGGGAGCGCGAAGAATACATGCACGAAGGTCGATTTAGGAGGCATTCGGGAATTATAATCGCAGTTTAATCCGATATATCTGTGCCGCGATTGCGCGCGATCGCAACGCGGTCGGTCGGCTTGCGCGCGCGCTGCAAAATGCATTCCGCTTTCCCGTATCAAATGATTCGTTACGCTTTATCGCGAATTCCAATGTAAAGCTGCTTACTTCGTGTGTAATATAATTAGAATATGCGTCAAAATACTGAAACAATATTTCAATATTACCGACGCGCGGGAAAATTAACTCGAACGTGTTTACGCGATCCAAAGCTGACTGATGCGAATCAGAAAACTTGATATAAGAGAGAAAGAAAAAGGTACCTTTGTTTTGCGCGCGCGTGTGTGTGTATGAGAAAAACACAGAAAAATATTTAAATAATTAAAATATCTACTTTTATAAACTCGTCCAGGGTGTTTGTGTGTACAAAGTGGCATGCCTTAGTAGCGAATAACGCGAAATACGCGCTCCGTTTGATCGAACGTAAACGCGCTGGTCTTTTACGAAGTGCGCGCGCGCAGGATTGCGCAATTCAGCGAGCAAAAGGAAATTACAGACGCGTATTTCCGACTAACACTGCGATAGCCGGGAGGAGAGAACGCAAGGATGGTGTAGAGAACACACAGGAAAAGCGGTTAGCATTTAGTCGACGCTGACTGTGTTCGAGTGAGAGAGAGAGAGAGAGAGAGAGAAAAGGAAGAAGGGAAAGAGCAAGAGAAAGAGATTGATCAGCTGGTCGTTTATATAAGAGAGAGAAAGAGAGAAAGAAAGAAAGAGAGAGAGAGAGAGAGAGAGAGAGAGAGAGAGAGAGAGAGAGAGAGAGAGAGAGAGAGAGAGAGAGAGAGAGAGAGAGAGAGAGACGCGTTATTTGATAAAGCGTTATTACTCGATCAATGGGTCAGTGGGATTGCAGGGAAGGGCGACGCGCGCGTGTACGAGATAACAGGACGTGTTCATCGGGCCAAATTGTCACCGATGTTTGCCGTGCGGCGCTATTTCGGCCACGAGTTGAACGAATCGTTGACGAGTATCGGAGAATGCATTAAGTTCTCTCTCTCTATCTCGGGCAACTTGATTTCCCGTCGGTGCGCGAGCGCACGCCCGCTGGGATATATCGGCGATCTCTCGCCCTATCTTGAAGCTCTCATGCTTTTTCATTGACGATCTGAAAAGGACATTTGCGTTTTTCGACGGTGTTAACCGAATCAGAACGTCGCGCCAGAAATCGGTCGCTTTCACGCTCTATTTTGACTGATTTTTGTTTGTTTTCTGTTTTCCTCGTGGGAATTACGTGCACGACAGTGTGATACGATAGTCATTTTTCTTCAGTTACGTACGTTAGGTTTGGAAAAGGTTGTTTTCATTAGATGTATACAGTTTGTGCGCGTCATAAAGAAACATAAAATATTGAGAAGACAGAGTTTGAAACTCGGGAAAGACAATGAGAATTTGTTTTCTCGTAATTAAAGTTTTCATTAGCAGAGAGCGGCAACAAGTCTGCTACTAGTATTCACATGGATTTGATTGTACAAATTATTTTGTTTTTAATTTGTTTGTTAAGATCCACAGAAAGACTTCAAGCACTCGTCATTTCGCAAGAGATGCTCACATTAATCGACGTGGTGCTGCGCAAGTCGCATCGAATCCGCAGATCGTAACAGTAAAGGTAATCAGCTTTCTCCCGATTATGATCTAATTTTGCGAGAATCGAGGGAAGAAGACGTCGAACTCGCCGTGCCGTAAATTTCCGCTGCCGCCGTTGGAAACTCGTTACACAGAAGAGCGCGCACGAAGCGCAGGCGGAGAATCCTACCCTCCTCGCGGAATTTTGAAGGGTTTCGAGAAATATTATGAGGATCTTCCGGGAAGGGATCGTCCTGTGCGTACGTGATTCCCCGGAGTGCCATCAGACGAACTCTCGAAAAGTTTCGTGCTGGGATCTGGCAGCCGGTCTTTACGCGTGTCTCTCTATCTCTCGCTCTCACGTGAGCGCGTTCCAGTTCTTTCGAAAACTCGGGGGCCACTTCCCTCCCCCCCCCGTCTCTCGTTCACTCATACCACGCGTCTTCTAGATTTATTTTTATGTATCTTCTTCTTCTTCTTCTTCTTCTTCTTCTTCCTCTCGTCTGCATCTCTCGGAGCTAGCGCCGAGGGATCAGATACTATCAGCAACAACTGAGAACAGTGGATACGTATCGCTCTGTATTATTCACTGCTCAGTCGATCCTGAGGGATGTCGGAGTTCCAATAAGCGCTGCCTGCTCCCCCTTTCCAGTCGTTCCCGTGTTTACGAATTCACGTGTTCTCGTCGTATTTTATGCGCCTTCCGTCTCTTTATCCGCTCTCTTATGTCTTTTCCTCCCCCTTCTTGTTATCCCACTCGACCGATATCGATATCGTTAGTATATTATTCAGCAAAAAAATTCACCGTTTTTTTTTTTCAACACGTCGTTTTGCTTTTTATACGCACACGCGAATTTATTCTTATTTTCGACTTGTATCTTTTTTACGGATCCGGATACGCGTGTCTGATGACGTGAAGAAGCAAAATACGAACTGTTTTCCGCGCGCATCAAACATTCGAGTTTTCTCGATTAAAGTATGCAATAAGTTTTGCAACGCGACGCGATATTTGTATATCATATATTAATTGCGTTCGTATTACCGAAATGTTATGCGAAATTTCTCTAACCATGATAATCCGCAATCGAACCAGTCTGTATAAACGGTACAACTGCCGTTCGCCAAAATTGCTATCACATTTGATCAGTTAATATTATCGTTATCACGTTATTATCATAACAGAACATATTTCCCAGGAATTATCGAAATTTATCGACCCGCGATGGATTATCGGAACTCGTCGTGATTGCCGAAAGGTTTAAAGCTCGTTACACCCCCGCCCGCGTCGCGCGATTACCAGTTAAACTATTAACATTTCATTAGCCGGTATCGCGCGAAACGCAAACTGTCTGATAAGTCGTTGAGAACTTATTAACTCCGTGTGAGGAGCGAATGATATCACGCCTTTTTCCGGCGTCGCTCGAGGGCACTCGTTACACCTTCAACCCACTCGAGTCGCTTCGTCTGAGTCCGTGTGTGTACCAACCCCGAATAAGAGCCTCAACCCTTTCCTGCCCAGAAGTAGCCCCTGCTGTACGGACCTGTAACGAGCGCCGCTGTCGTTTGCCGACTAATTAATTCATGGACTCGGTTTACCCTGACGAATCTACTACGGCACCGCTCCAAGATGGTGGAGATAACTCCGGGACAGTTCATGTCTTGTCGCTTTTAAGGTCTTCAAACGGTTCCCTCTCGTCCGTCTCTATCTCTATCTCTCTCTCTCTCTATTTCTCTCTACGTCCTTTCTTCCTTTCCTCCATTTCCTCCCGTCTCGCTCCCGCTACCATTTCTCGTTCCGTGGGTCGATTCCGCTTCCGTCTTCTTCGCCGCTTCGCTTCCGGCGATGTATCTGTCTCGGTGTACATTACAGCGAGCGCGGCGCGAGTATCTTGCGTTTACATTGGACTGAGATTAAACCGAGTTTCAGCTCGATAAATTTTCCAACTTAACGGATTAATGTATCAAACTATTCGCGAACGAGCTCACGCGTGATTATGATTCATGGAAACGCCGGATGACGAGCTCGACAGATCAAATATCGAACGTATATTCGATATTTGGTCTGTCTCGTCAACGAATATGATGTCGTCGAGAGAATCTTTGTCTCGAAATCCATTTAAAAAAAACCGTGCGCGCGATCAATAGGTTCGTCGACTCGCGAGTTGCATTGTTTCACCCGATCTTCCGGGACGTGCTTCACAAGAACGGCTTTTCGTTTCTGCGGTCGGACTCGAGAGATTCGCGCGGTCGAGAGAGAGAGAGAGAGAGAAGGGGCTCTTTCGACGATGTCTTCTTACGTCGTTCCTCGCCGATCTCTCGACGTCGATACTTGTTTCCGAAGTTGAAACGCCGAGTGACCTCGACGGTCGCTTAATCGGTCAAAGACGCAGCGAAAACGCGAGACTCGGCTGTGTGTGCTCTTCCGCGTTGCAGTCACGAAGAAAAATCGTTCGATCCGCTCCGACAACATCTTCCATGCCCGTCTGGAAGTCAATAAAGTCGACAGAACCTGCGGAACTTTTCTGATCAAAAGATATCAGGGACACGGACTGCGCTCGTCTTTCCGAAAATACGCGGTTTCTCTCAATTTGTAACTAACAAGCGAATCTTTTCTGTCCCGAGAATTTTGACGGCTCTCTAATATCAATGAGAATCACGCGAACAAATTTCGAGGAGAAAGATCGACGTAAAAATAAAGAATGTAATTTAATATATGCGGAGAAAACGCATTTTAACGCTCCGCGAACATTTCATTTCATTTTGTTTCGTTTTTTTTTTGTCTTTGCTCTCTTATATATATATTTTACTTGCAGGATATTTGGTCAGAGATATCAATGCGTATGTGCATCCACACACAGCGAAATTTTGCCGAATCTGTTCTTTCTCGACAACGTATCTCGAACTCATCGATATTCCAGACAGTTCTGAGCGTTTTCTTACGAAGACGTGAGAGCGTTGCCCCGCCGCGCGATTCCCTAACGCTACGCGCAACTTGATATTCCTGCATAACTGTCGAGCTGACGGTACGCGATATGTCTGGCGCGCGATAATTGCCCGCGTGGCAGTAGATTTATGCGACTTTGATGCGCGTCTAATACGTGTCTCTTCGTTGTGTTCAGCGGAGCGCGCAGAATCGGACTGACGGATAAATGGGGTTTGCTTATATTCGCCTACATTCAGTCTTGGGTGTTTATGAGCGACAAACGTAAATGCGCCGGTAAAACCACTGCCGTCCGTGCAAGCGCGCGTTTCTGTAATCCGCAAGAAAATATGTCAGCCGGAAAAGCCTGAAAGCCCGCTTTATGTTGAACCACAACTACTGCGGTTAAGCCTCATCTGCTGTGGAGAAGAGAAAACCGCTGAAAATCGACATTGCATACATTTTCTCGGAAAATAACAGACGACGGATCTGAAAGTCGCGTCGTCGTCCGAAAAAACGTTTGAAATTCGACCGCGAGTCGATTTTCATTCGCGATAAAATCTCGTGGATCACCGTCAGAAATCGCAGATTCGTATTCCGAGCTTCTCTTGATAGATTTTCTTTCGTCATGTTCTGAAACGACGGGTTCAGACCAAAGAAGCTCGGGTTATACGACGCGTTGGCACCGCCAACGAGACAGGCGGTATCTGATAACACAGACGGGATCTTGAGATAATACCTCTGGCACTAACCGCCGGCACGAGCGGTTAAAGTTCAGGCAGGTAGTTCAGTACGCGATAAAGGTATGGTTCTGTATATGCGAAGACGAGGGAGCAGAATGTCCGCCCCATTTCCTGGAAAACGTATGAAGGTACGCGTGAATGTATAATACATGTACGCGGGACGAATTTGTGTCCTTCGATGTACCTAATGAGCTTTACGCGCGGCGGTCACCCCGAGAGCTGAGAGAAGACACAGAGAGATAACAGCGCGGTCTAACGTTAATTAAAAATTCGTTCATTAACGGAGACATTGAGCGCAAGAAAGTCACGAATTCGCATTGTAAAAGTTCACAGTGCAACATCAAATGTAAAAACAAAAAAAAAATTGTTACGTGTACTTGAAGCCGTACAAGTTAAACAACAAACTTCTTCCTCTTTGCTTTGAAAGTCGGTTAGAAAAAATTGTTGCTTTTGAAAAAAAAAAATTCAGAAAAGAGAGGTTGATAATACGAGAGCCGACAAGATGTGTTTACGTGTATCTTTCATTTATTCACACAGAAGACGACGAGGTCACCGACGATTCTTTTGTACATTGTCAACGACGCAGTTCTTTTCTCTTGACGGTCAAACTCGAGACGAGCATTCGCGAAACCGCTTGTAATTTTCTGCATATTTGAACGAGCACACCGCGCGCGAGGTACGTAATTCCCGGTCCCGTTCTCGCAAGAGGTGCGGTTAAATTCCCTTCGTCACGGCTAAGCACGCCGGTTAAGGTCGTAACTCGCGAGAAAAGCTCACCGGAAAGAGAAACAGCTCGTGTATGTGCGCGATACCGCCGGATACGCATACCGGATACCCGTCAGCGCAGACCGCATAAATGGCCCCGGCGACGTTTATACCTTCGCGAGACGACGGCCGCCTGCACGCTGTTGCGTCTTCTCTTCTGGCCGACCGGCCACGTACAGTGGCCCGCATGCAAATGCGGCGAGGGTGCGCAATCAAAGCACCGTCGGGACGATACATATTCAAGCGGTCGGCGCGGCGGACAAACACCGCCGCCGGATACCTACAGACGACGTCGACGACGACGATGGTGTAAGGCCGATTCACGCTTAGCAGCACGAATCAACGTCACTGTTTCCATTGATGAGAATTTAATGTTGTAAAGTTCGCGAACTGCGAGCGATACGGTCGACATTGTGAATAATTTATTCCACATCGCATTAATTTATTAGATTATTTCGCAAACACGAGATATATACGGAATGAGGTTTCGCCGCAAGCGGCTAAAAGCAATTCCTGAATCAAGATTTACAAACGAATTTGCAACTGGAGAAATGTCACTTTATATATGTACGTTTGTGAATCAAAACTAAAGTACGCATACAATGTATGTACGCTCGCCACACAAACGCGTAGTAACAAGGTTAACAGCCAGAGAAACGGACGAGCCAAAAGGAGGTGGGGAAGGATGAGGAGAGGAGATCGCACGAATGGTCGGTTGCAAGGTACAGCCTGTATACATTGTCAGGACAACGGATAGGTCTATAGCGGATGCGCGCGCGCGCGCGCGCGAGCGCGAGTACACGACCGACAGGGCGAAGCCCATCAATTTCCCATTCAATTCGCTAGACCCGTCTTCCGCACCCTCGCGTCTATCCTGCTGCTCGTCTTGCGGCATGCACGAGGAGCGGGATCGCAAGGATCTGTTTCGCGTAGGGTAGAATATTCCGTTAGCGCGGAATCCTCCTCGAGCTTACGTCTCGCATTCTCGCCAGACGCGCGCGCGTCCAATAGATTCTCGTCTTGCGCCGACTGTAAACCCGATCTTTGTATTGTCAGCAAAGACAAGACGCAGACGTATTGAAAATTAATTGAAGCGATGCTTCATTTTTAAGTCTATGACACACAAAGCTCACGTGTATGTTTATTAGTAAGACATCGAATATAAAAAATTGATTGAAAAGGGTTTTACCTACTTTTAAAAATTGTAATCACGCGACTGTATCTATTGCATTTTTTATAGACAAAAAAATATCGAATCGCAGACAGCACTGATGCATTTTTTGTTACGAGGTCGCGCCTTTTTTTGTATGTACCAGACAGTTAAATTCTTCAAATAGAAATGATGTAAAGCATTAAAAAAATCTTCGTTTTTGATACACGCTCACTCAAGATTAAAATGCAATGAAGTCTTCGTCCGGAATAACATTCTATTAATGTATCATCAGATTCACATCTTATTGTTATACAATATAATAGCTAACTTTTTCAACACAATCATATGTTTTCGAGTTAAAAATATAGTAGCGAAATTTTATATACAGTGACACATCTCGATCGATCAAAGAATTTCGAGATATATGTTCGTAATATCCTCGATATATATACCGATATGACATTAAACCGGATTATTCTGTATCGTGTGTTGCAATGTTTCCAAAGTCGACAGAAAAATATTCTTGGACGTATATGTTTTAAAATCGTACTACTTATAGCGTTCCGATAAACTATTGACAGTTTTTTTGCGAAATTACACAGTGTAGAAATTGCACGATATAAAATCGGAATTTTTGTTAAGAAAAAAGTACCGTTTTGTATTTGGCACGCCGGCGTGTTTAATATTTTTCTACTCTCTTAAATATCTGAAAAATTCTCTTCTTAAATTTGCGAAAATACAAAAAATTTTAGTGAAATCCTTAAATAAAATGAAAAAAAGTTACTTGCTTTTTCAGTAATTACATCTGGTTCTCTCCAGCATCGAAAGTTAATGGAGCACCTCGATAAAATTTAAATCGATGTGACTCTCTTTTTAATTTTACATTGGTCGCATTGTGGCTCGACCTAGAAATCGGTCCATTACCGAGATGATGCACCGACTCTGTATGTGTATCCGCTGCATTACAGCGCATCGGTACGTGCAAAGAGGTTTAATGTATATACGTATGGTCACGATGTAACGGTATTGCTGCTCGGCTAAATGGCACGTGCTAATTTCATATCGCTTATTTCCGATACGGTTTTGCGTCTAACGAGTTTTGGAATTGCGATACAAATCCACTTTGTGACGTCACAATTGGAACGCGACTAAACAAAATTATATTATACATAATTATAGCAATTCGTTATATTTATACACACAGACACAGAGAACACACGCTATTCGCGGCACGAACGAACGTTTATGATAGCGAGTATGTTATCGCTAAGCGCTTTTTTTTTTTTTTTATTTAACATTCAACGCGCAAAGTTCTTTTTACGAGCGTGTAAAATTATAAATTTTTTTCTCCCGATGTCGCGCCATTTCGGTGTCCATTTTTGGGCGGTAAAGTCAATTAGCGGAACAATCGGGTTCTCGCGCACGGAAAAAAGTAGTGTAAGTCAGTAATTAGTCAGCCGCGTTTTAGAGAGCGTAGCACGTGATTATTTTTGCGTGACGTAAAATTTTCAATCTATCTCTTTAAAGCGCGGAAAAACGTACTACGGTAAAGTAGCTGCGTTCTCTCTCTCTCTCTCTCTCTCTCTCTCTCTCCACCGAGTGCTTTCACAAGCCATTTTGTTCGTGAAAATGAGGGAATATGATTTATACCGTTCCTTCACGAGAGCGTAGTTACGGCGACGGCGGCGGCGGCGGCGGCGACATCGAAAAACGGACTCAACTGCAATCGTGCACCTTGAGAGCGGCTGTATGAAAACACAGGTCGGGAGTACGAATATTCCGTTAACAGCGTTAATTGTCTTTGCCGGGAGTGCAACGCGGCGATGCAATTAGCGAGTTCCTTCGGCGCGCGTCTTTGACTGTGACTCATTAGAATAATCAGTTGAGTTAATTTAGACATCATTTTCCCGGTCCGGCATTGAACAAACGTTTCTCTCGTCCGTCTCGCGGTTCGTTTTCTTCTTTGTTCAACCAATTTGCACGCGAAAAAAAAACTTCCTCTTCCGATCGCGCGATGACACATCTCTCGTTTGATTCCTTGAGAGACACGCTCTCTTTCTCGTTCTGATACGTCTTATATCTTCGTGCTATTTCACGCGTCAGTGCGCACGCCTGCTCGCTACTTTACGGTGTGGCGGCCGTGATGCGTCGTTGCGTCCCGAGACGCGTCACGAGGACGACAATTAAGCGTAGACAGAGAGAAAGAGAGAGAGAGAGAGAGCAAGAGAAAGAGACAAACAGAGAGAGGAATTCATCCTTTGACGCGGTGTCAATTCCCGCCTCGAATCAACCGATTCCATTTTCCGCTGAACGACCGCCGGGAATCAACTTCCGTCTCGCTGCAAAGCACGCCTTGAGTTAATTTGCTTAGTCATTTTAGTGGTACGGAGTACCTTAAGCAATTACCGTGCGGAATTATTGTCGTAATTATTGCTAAGATAATTGCAGAACTTAGATAATTTAATCTAACTTCGGTGATTAGTCTTTGTTGATCAATATCAACTGTGAACATCTTATCGACTCTATAATTCGAGACTCGAAATCGATTTGCTCAAACGATCTCACATTAACACGATTAAACAAAAAAAAAAAACACATCATAACTTTATTACAATTATTAATTATCCCGCTCGCGTCCTCTATTCGAAATCGTCGCTTTGTGCAGACGCAACTTTCTTTCTCGATCGTTTTTCGCGACGCGGTTCTTCCACCACGGAAAATCATTGAGCCATCAAGTTGCGGTAATAAAGGAAAGACGACGCGCGGGGAAGTGGAACGACTAATTAAGTATCGATCTGCTGACAGGAGTAACAGAGTAATACATAATTACGATGTATTCTTCGGGATACCCGCTCGGGGAGAGCTTTTTGCTCCCTCTCTCTCTCTCTTCCTCACGGTTTTCCTAACACGTAGCGAAGACTAATCAATTTTCCATTCACCGGCAGCCGCTGATGGATGACTTACGATCACGCCGGGGTTTTAATAAATCAACATCCGTCGTTGCTATATCGGGCCTGTCATCAGTCTTCTTAGGGGTTGACCTCGGCAAAGAAGAGAGAGAGAAGGACGCACGGCACGATAGGCGCAAAATCGCCTGTCGCTGTCCGCGGCGCGAACAAGCGCGTTCACCGATGTCGAGCGTGTCGCTCGGGGATCGATCTATCGTCGTAACAGGGAAGAGACAGAGCCGAGCGAGGGATGCCACCCCCGGTCGAGGGATGATTTTCTTCAATACGCGAGAGTAACGAGAAATCAGACCGGCCGACACAGCTTGGCGGAGTTATATATAAATGAGGACACAATAACTAAAAGAGAGGGATTTAATATATCTCAGAAAATCATGAAATGGTCTTTATACTTTCTTTATAGCATCGAGGCTGTAATATCCTGCGATATATCTGACCTTCTCGTAAATTTCCGCGGAAGAAAATACAACGGGCGGAAAACGCGAGACGGAGCGATATACGTCGCTCTTCTTTCTTTTCTTATTAACGGCTTCTTTCTTTCGCCGGACGATGATGGAAGGAGATAACGGAAATTTCCCGGGCTATTGATTCGTATCGATAATGTACGTCGGGGTGATAATTGCGCGCCGTGCATCATCGGCTGGGATAATAACCGGAAGGTGATCAAATCAAACCCGACATTTTTCTGCGAACTCTCGATCGTGAAAGGGGCAGACGTTCAAGATGAAGGGAAAACGTACGTATAATATTTACGAAGAACACACATTTGTAACTGAAGCTCCGCTTCCGATGACGTGAAGTATCTTTCGGGGGATTTGTCGTGAGAGAGAGGTATGTACTTTTTCTGTCGTTTTTAACAATAATAATAATAACAATCGCTTTCGATATCTAGAATACAGAATGTGCAGCACGTTTGTTATTACATTTTCGAAATTCTGACGATAGTTGCAGATTTTTTTTGTCTGATTTCTCCCGCGGAATTCGCGCGATAATAATAATTAGACCGCGGTTCATTTCACTTTAAAAGCTGATTCTAAAGGCCCGTACGGTATTACCGCCATGAAGGGACAAACGTCGGGTGTGGCTTATCTGAACGGACGAGCGGTTTCACCGGAATTTGCTTGTAACCGCTTGCAGCCGCAGTGAACGCTGGTTCAGCATGTTAAAGTCGCGTATATAGTAATTACTTAACGAAGTAAATACGATTTCACACGCGCGCATATCCCCGGAAAGAAACGGTTTTTCAAACCGCCGGATTTAAAAAAGACAAAAGTTTTTTTTTTTTTTTAAATAAAAGTATCAAAAACCAAAAATTTTTTCAAGGTTTTTCTTGAATAAAAGTAAAAAGCGTCACAGTAATTTTATATTTTCTCACGTTCCTAATTCACATTCTACTCATAATTTCGATTAACTGCGTGTACGTGTGTGAATTGAATATAAAATTTAAAGTGACAATGTAGCTAATGGAGTTACGTAGTTGATAACAAACATTAATGCTTTAAAATGCATCAAAACCCGGTTTCAAAGGCTAAAACGTGGCTATCACTTAAGCTTTTCATATTAAGCTCGAAAAACTCTCGTTCGTATGGATTTCTTTATGTTCTATTTATTTTTCCAAAATTATATTTTGCTGATCTATTGTTATTATACTATCTCGCGGTTACTCTATCATACATACCGACTGCATACATTATATTACTTTGTGCTAAGCACATCAAAAGCAACTCGATCCTCTGTAATAATGAAAATAAACATTAATTTGTATTATATTTGCTATGTCCCAAAATCACTTTGCCTCTCTCTCACATCAGCAATTTAGCTCTCGGTCATATCGTTCTTCAAACTAAATGTAATCTAAAGAACATTTACATATTCTGATATAACCTCTCCATGTTAAAATACATCATTAATTACTTCGAAACTATTACACGCCATTAATGTCGCGATAAAATTATTCTCTCGACTATGTATTACGCCGAAATCACTTCGCGTCTCTGACCACTAATTTCGCTATCGATTAATACCACCCGCTTTCTATCGATCGTTGAATTTAACCGGCAGGAGTGCCGTACTAAGACGTCTAACGTGAGTACATAATGGGGCAAGTACGTGGCGCGTAGTACGTGCCACGTAGCCGGGCTTATCAGAAGCGCACAGAGGGGATGCTCAGGATAGTCAAGGCTTATCGACTCACCGGCTTGACAGGCTTCTCTACGTCCTTTCCCTACCTAGTAGGTGGAGCGTCGAAAGATGATGAGCGCCGATCGAAGGACCCCGGGGTCTTTCAGCGGCTCTCACGGGGGACCCGTGCTCGCTAAGCCCCATACGAAGTCGTTGATGCGTCAGTAGGGAGGTAGGAAGAGAAGATAGCGGGGTCGCTGCGCTGACCGCGATATTACGTGCTTAAGAAACTCGTGTGGTCGTTCCCTGCCCCCTTTCCGATAAGGACACAACGGTAAACAGAGTTTCTCGACGGGCGGTCTCCCTTTTTGTACATATAGACGGCTTAACGCGAGCAAATATATTCCGCATCACGGCGGATCGGAAAAATCGGGGGAGAATTAATCGGTCAAATATAAAGAGGATCGCGTTTGACCTGACTAATCCTTCTTACGGGCGCGCTCGCGCTTTATCGGATCGAGCTAAGTTTAGGTGACTATATAACGCGCTACTTGCAAAAAGAGATTTAAAGTCTTTACGGAACGAAATACTATATTGTAATCAGCGAAATAGCTTTAGTTATTCGAGCGTTCTGATAACAGAGGAAATTTTGCGGAAATTTGCGTTTAAAAGTTCATATATTTCGAGAATATTTAAATTAATTTACAAATATTTTTGTTTATCGAATACGCAAGATATGATTTTTGAGAATAAAAGTTTTTAGAGAAATTTCGAAAACTCAGTAAAATTGTGGAGATCTCTCGAAGAATATTGTCGAGTGCTTCTCTCCGCCGTAGTTATTATCGTATTTATCACGTACGTGTCATGCTCACGATTCATGTACGTCGCGAATATCGATGTAAACGGACGAGAAGAATATGAATGACAGAATTAGGATGTGCTACTCACAGGTTGTAGTGCACATCTGCCATGTTCGGTCGATAGCGAAGCGCTTGGACGAATGCTTCCTCCGCCTCCGCAACTCGTCCCTGTTCGCTGAGAATGCTCCCCAAGTTGCCATACGCTAAAATACAAATACATTTACGCAAATAATTTTTTAACTGTATAAATACGTTGTACATTGTTAACAAAAATTGCAATACAATAAACGTTAAAAACATTAAAAGCAAACAAATATAAAGAGACTAATCAATATTTGTAAACGCGAGAATTATTATTACAATAATATTTACTCACGTAATGACATGTTAAATATTGTCGAAAGTTTTATTTAAATTATGTTTAAATTATATTTATTTATCACATTTAAATTATGTGTATTACATTTATTATTTGAAAAAAAAAAAAAACAATTATAAATGTTTGGAGTACAGTTGAATATAAAAAGAATTAGAAAGAAACGAGAAAATGGTAAAACACAATTTCTATATGGAAATCGATGCAAACGAAGGTAATTGTTAATGGATGGCACGATGTACAGGTGTGAAATACGTCTTACGCTTTCAGTGTTAATTATTATCCTAGCGGCAATTACTTGAAAATTATCACGATCAAGATACGCCCGCCCGTCCGCCTATCATTTCACTGCTTACGTGCTCGCTCGCGGCTTGTAGTTGAATATTCAACTCGTTAAATGATCAGCAGGAAGTACCCAGGGAACATAGTAACATGCTGCGCTCACGCACACCGCGCCTATATATAATACATCACTTTCCAGACATAAAGGCTAATATTTTCGTCGTTATTCCACTTTCAGCGCCATTATGCGATATTTGGAGAGCAGTTTGCGAAGACCAATTCAGTCTCGCTTGAACGATACTCGTTCTGATAATATTCAAAGCACATGAAATGCTCACTTCAGAATTATACGTTTGCATACGAATATTGCGTATGAATATTGAATATTGTTATCAATCTAAGATAACCATTTTTTTTTTAATACAAAAGTTAATAATGTACATTTATAGTTATAATGTTATAAGTTAATAATGTTAAAAGTTATAATGTATATTTATAGTTATAATGTATATTTAAGTTAATAATGTATATTTTATAATAACAAGTGTTTCTCTTAACAATATTGGTGAAGCGAATGTGAAAATGAATCTAAATAATTCTCTTTTTCTTTTTCACTCGCATAATTTTAGACAGATACACCCGTGATTGACATATCAACGATCGTCCCCTAGAAACCACAGTTTGGGGAAAAAATCGATGCTGCTGGAGAGTCAACTAACGCCAGACGGTATAGTCGCGCTTTAAATCAACGAGCGAACGTCAGCTCGATGGCAAAGTGACTCCGTGATTTCGGTAGAGGAAAGGGGAAGAGAATGCGTTCATCCCCTCGTGCAGACTGTTGAACGCAACAGGGGAAAGAGAGAGTAGGGATGAGAGAACGACAGCACGGATGCGAATATGCGAGCAAGTGCGCGCGCGCGAGCGCGCACACACATCGGCGCGACCTGACCAACAAAATGTAAATTTATTTCTCGTTGCGGCAGCAGCCTGTTTAACACGGTAACACGCAATTTCTGTCGACGCAATTAAAACGCGCGCTGTGACGTCGCCGCTGGCGTCCCGGCGCGTTGTTGTGTCGACGTCAGCTAGCGTGACTCTATCCGCTCGGTCTCTTTCTTCTTTCCGCATTCGCTTTGTCAGAATATGTACAAAAATGGACAGCGGGAGATTGAGTGGGAATAGAAAGCGTCGTGGAAGAAAGGAAGGACGGGATTGTCTCGCTAGAGCGACGAACAAATACCGAGCGTAAAATTAAGGCGTACGGCTGAGAGACGCTGTTAATTAAAAAAAAAAAAAAAAAGCGTAAAGTGAACTCTGTCAAAAGCTCGATAAGTACACACGACTCTCTCGTGTTTGTTTGACTACATTGGAGAATCCTCTTGAAAATTCTAATGAAAATATTAAAATTGATGATCATTAGGAGATCGATTATCGGTCTCAATTACAAATTGAGACGTGCGATGAAAACAATGTCAACGAAGAACGTGTCCATCTTTAGATCTTGGAATTAATCGAGCAAAACGCGCATCGATAATAAGAGCTAGGGAGCGAGATAATCTTAAAATAACGTAACACGCGCGATCGATGACGTGGAACAGATGCGCAGCGCTGATGTGCGGCGCAATTAATACAAACTACTGTCCGGTAGATTAAATCGCGCAATCAATCGTTAGATTATCATGAAAGTAAATGGGGCGGATAGGCTGTAAAAAGTGAAGGCAAAGACGGATGGCGTTTTCGGGCGAGAGAGACGCATGGGAAGGAAGAAAATCGAGTAACATATATAATACACACACACACACACATATCGTCCATGCTTTATATCTCGTTTAAAAACAAAATATCCATCTACCTCTTTTTTCGCTTTGAAAATTCCTTAAAAATACTGTATTTCTTGCGTGGTTTCTCGCGGTGGATCTTTAATGAACGAGATGGTAAAACGAGAAATGGCATAAATGTTTTTGTCGGACCAAAATGCTGTGTGTGTGAGTGGACTGCGAGAATGTAGGCAATAGTCGTGGAAGGTAAATTAATATAACGGATACACACGTCTCTCTGGTTACGGTCGCGCGCGCGTTATGTCGCGCGCGTGTATGAAACGCGTTACAGAAACGAAACAAAAATTTCCCGCCGGCTGCGGGCGCGAGAAAACACGGCCAGGGCCGTTGCTGCCGCCTGGGACTATAAGTTAAAATAATTACGAAAAAGTACACCGTGGAGGATAAGCGCCGTATGAAAGTGGATAAAAACGGGGAAAAAGGGTCGGAGCGGATTAGAAGGGGTGTATTAAAGGGAAGATCCGTCGGAGGGGAAATGAAAAACCAGCGTATGTTCTTAACGCGCGCGCGCACGTAAGACATTTCCGTCGGATAGATTAAAAATATGAAAGATATACACAAAGCGCGGAGATGAAAGAGAAAAAAAAAAAAAGAAATAGTGATTCTCTTTTGGTGTCAGAGCACATGGAATGTGTACAAAGTGATCTGAAAAATAATTCTATGCGCTCGTTGTTTTTGTGGAAATAATTTGGCTTTGCTAGAATCTTCCCTTTTTAATAGTATGTGCGCTGCAATAATATTTTTCAATATACATTTTTTTAAT
>QVOA01014479.1:0-14801 GCA_014825685.1 Pseudomyrmex cubaensis
GGAAAACATATGAATTTGTAAACCTTTAAACTGCTCTCCTCTAAAATTTCCGTTTTGGAGTTACGGGATTATACGTAGGGAGTGACGATATGTTCCCTTGAATTGTGTATGTACATGTGGATGTAGATCAAACATTCACAGGCAACAAAATCATATAAGAGAAATTTATGACAGAGGAACGCGCGTAGTCGTCGAGCGACGCTTATTGCACTACCGTATACGAAAATAAATACCTGAGTTTGTTTACGTTTAACTTTAATTCCTCTTTTTTGATAGGTAGGAGTAAGAGAGAAAGCAGATGCTACTTTGACGTTACAATACGTCCGAAATTCCCTTTTTTTCTGCTAACAGTTTTAAAGTAGCGTTTAACCAGCTTATGCCGCGCATTGCAGGCTCTGATGGGTTCAAAGTAGCATTTCGGCGTCGAATTATGGAAGATCAAGGTTTGAAAGAGGAGGTTCTGTTCTAGGTTCTAATTCTATATAAAATAGATTCGTGTAGGCTGAAAGAGAAAAAAGACGCTAAATTTCGACTCGGATATGTTCTTTTGTTTCTTGCGAGCAAGTTGTAACAGCGAAACTTAATATTATTGTTTTTTGTTCAGAAACTTAGAAAATACAAAAGAGCCTGACAGATCCTCTCGCAACATCGGCATTGCCATTATTCCCGTAGGCGTATTTCCGGCGTTACCGATGCTCAGGTTACCAATTAATCGCGGTTCGCGGATCGTATAATGCTATCGGATTGCAATAGCGCGAAGAAATGAAGCGCGCGTATTGCCGAACGCACGTGTATACAAGAACGCGCATTCGGGGAAACGTAAAAGACGGGCACAACGCGCGCTCTTTTGTCCTTCGGACGCAAAAAGCAAATCCGACGAGAGGAATAAAAGAGGAGAGAGAGGGAGCATCGCGAAATGGTAGCAGATGTCCGGCGTTATGATTTTTCACCGACCGTAAACGCGAGAACAACTTCGCATATTTTCTCCACTTATTTCCTTTTCTCTTTATATTTCCTCCACCTATTATTGTCTCTCCCCTTCCCCGCTCTCTCGTGACGCAATACAACGCTCCACACTCACGTATTTCCCGTTTCGTTCGCGCCCTTTTAGCCGGCTTTTACGAGCCGCAAAGTGTACCGCCGGCTAATACCTTTACGGGAAAAACCAGACAACCGTATATCTTTTACAGACCGACTCAGTTGCAAGTGGTTTGCACGTGCCAGCACACCGTGAACCGGATTTACAAGGCAACTATCACGCCCTGATTCACGAATCTACCGCACACACGAAACGACGTGCCGCATGACGTCGTCTCTGTGTATGTGTGTACATGTGGGGGAGATTGCCGTGTCATTTCTACGAGAAAAAAAAAATAAAATAAAAGAGAGCTCACACGGGGGGCATTAGAAAGTTAGAATAAACTTTCAGTACGCGCGTCGGGACGCGCTGAAGAGTTAACTCGCTCTACTTAAATAATTAGTTTCGTTTGAAATTTAGCACACTTTAATAAACGCGTAAAACAAAGGACACGCGCTAAAGTTTAACAATGCGAAGGAGATATCACACTACAATACGCGGCGCAAATAAAATACAAATAAAAAATTTGCGGAGAGATTGTAAACGGAACATCAACGGAGATGCGATTTATTATTGGACTAAAACTTTAAATCAGGGATTGACGAAATATTTCAGTACGAGTCAAAGCTTTGAATTTCACTGTTATAAAAAAAAAAGTTTAAAAATACCAAAATGGCTGTTAAAAGCATCTGATAAAATCGATCTGTTTAATGTATATTTTATAGTTTTTTTTCTCTCAATCTATATCAATATATGCGCGTGTATAAAATACATATATACATATATATATATGTGTGTGTGTGTTTATATATACTATATATAGACACACAACATTCAATTTTATATTTATTTCTCCATTAAAATGTTCCATCGTTTTTCTCCCATTATCCAACATTTTACATGACTTTTTATAATCCCTTTTACCTATCGTTATAATTCTGGCGCACAAAGGCACGCCATTTGTCGAAAGGGCGCAGCTGAGTGCACTCGGAGAATTCAAAGGCGAAAGCTCTCCGCGATATTATCGCCGGACTTCGTGCTCATTACGAGCACAGTTATACGAGAGCGCGAATAGTTTCGTGCGCACGCGGAGCATTTTAAAACGCATGCGAAACCTTATCCCCCTGACAGGCCGACCTGACATGGTTCACAACTGCACCATCTCGAACACGTCGAGCGATTCGTTCTCGGTGCGATGTGCGGAGGGCTTCAACGGTGGCCTGCCGCAATCCTTCCTGCTGGAAGTGCGCGAGAGCAATAGCCAGGAGTTGCGTGCCAATATGACGTCGCCGATGCCGCGTTTCAGCGTCACTCATCTGGAGGCGGGCGCCCTTTATCAGGCCTGCATTTACGCCTACAACGACAAGGGCCGCAGCGAGGCGATGGTGGTTCAGGCAAGCACCATGAGGCTGCCGGAGAAACAATTGAAGCCCGAATCGGGTGAGTGAATCTTATCTGGAGCGCAGCCACAACAAAGATGACACGTTATTCGTGCGAGAGGAAACGTATCGAGGAAAATCAAACACAAAAACGTGAATTTAAACTTTGTTAACATTTTCTGAATCACACACGATGTTGTAAAACGAACGGCGCGATAATTAAGTATGCAACGCGCTCGATATTACGCAACATAATTTTCGAAAGGTCGAGGTGTTTGGATAATGATGAAGAGCCGTTGCCAATTGATGAAAAATTATCGGCTCAGTATTAATTCGCCGAGTGATCCGCGCAAAAAGCTCCCGGCTCTTTTATGACCGGCTCGGAAAATCGGGTCGGGAATTAGCAATTTAATACTATCGAGCGATTTTGTTTGCTCGGCGCGCGATTGTTATCGTAATTTTTAATTCGTCTGCCGCTCGCGCTTGACAATCGCGCTTTGTGTGTATCTCTATTAAAAGAGAATGGGTTCTTTGTTGTTGTGCGCAATATTTAGAGCATATTTGGACCGAACATATTTTGCGCAAGTAAGTCAAGCGTAACTTCAATGTCGAATACCTTTCATATCGACTTTTAGGAACGGCGCTTGTTACGTCATGCGTGATATAATTATTTTATGACTAAGCCGCGCAATATATCGAACCGCGAAATTCATTTAAAAAAACTTCGTTCCATGATAGAATTTTGAAGCGCTTAAGAGTGTTTTTATTATGGAAGAAGACAAAGGAGTGCTGTGTGTTGGATACGTATAAAAATAATTAAACAACTTGTGTTTTATTTAATTCCGTCGTCGCGCTATCGATCGACATTTAATTTACAAGCCATCAATAATTGACGTTGCAGAGCGACCGAGGCATCACGTTCCGCTGACGCCGATGGTGAGCGTGATGATCGGTGTGGTGACGGCCCTCATAATCGTCGCGATCATAGTGATGGTGATTTTACGACTTCAGCACACGCACGTGGACGAGCAGCACAAGTCGCAAATGGAAGATCACGCGAAGCAGACAAAAGCCGTTCCCATACAAAGAGAGCTGAGATTCCGCGAGGGATCGAGTCTGCTCGCGGACGAGAAGCATCCCAGCAGCCCGTTTAGAAAGCTGGACACAAGCGGCGATCTCAGCGAAAGCGATGAAAAGAATCCGGATATTATCCCACAGCAGATTACTGGTTTGTAAACATTTTGCGATTGCCACATCTATTATTCGGGATTCTCTATAAATCGGGGATAAGTGGCTGTAAAATTATGTCGAGAGAAGAAAGTTATATAAAATATATTATATATTTTTTATTACGTAAAATATATATTAAAATTATGTAAGAAACGTATACTAAAAATATCTCAATCTTATAAACTTGCAGACTTAATTATAAATTTGTGTGTGTGTGTGTGATCATCAACTTGTATACGCTTTTATTTCTTTTAAAATATAATTTTTTAACGGAATGAATGAAATTTTTCAACAAAAATTGCAAGTATAAATACGAGCGTATTTTCCGTGGAATTGAAAGACTATTTTCTGTAGAATTGAAAGAAAATCTTGTCGACAAAGCGCCTTTAGATGCTCGTAAGTTTTTTCGTTGGAAGTTCTTCCGTTCGCATTTAGACGCTCGTAAAATTTCGCGGCGAAATTTTCGCCTTGTAAAACCCCGACGAAATTTCTCCATAGGCGACGAACCATCGGAATATCTAAGGAAGAGACGTCTGGTGTCAACGATCGAGACGTCACCGTCGAGGAGTCTCCTCGAACACTCGACGGTGACTTCCATCAGCGGACACAGCAGTTACGTCGGTTACTGCACGATCCGCAACGGCATGCCACTCCATGAGTTCTCGAACTTGTCAACGAAGCACAAAAGCGTGAGTTCCTATTGCAAGCTTGATAATGTGAACTGTGAAACACAATATCCAAATATTCTGGTTATTCAGAACCTCTTTGGCGAGATAACATGGTAAACTTTAGTTGCTGTAGCATTGAATATGTTTATTCTGTATTACGCAATTGAACGAGTCTGCGATTTTGTGTAGAATCAAATTCAATCAACTGAATTATCGTCGCGTAACAACAGAATTTAGAGAACAATTAATTAATTTAATAAGTCTGCTCAAAGATCATATGAGCGACGCGCTTCAGTTTCAGCCAATGGCGGTGGGCGACGTCTACGAGAGTGGCGTTTGCACCTTGCCGAGGCAACACTGGCCGAGCCAGAGCGTTCAATCGATGTCGATGACGGTGAGTCCTCCGATGCTGTACGCCGGTCTGGGTGTCGTCACCAGGACGACCTGTCCGAGCGGCACGCTCCTGACGAAGGACTGCGAGACACGAATACCCAGCCAGTGCTGTCCGGTGGCTCAGCCGCAGAAAGACGCGACAATAGGCACGCCGGTGGTGATGGCCAAGAGGGAGAGCTCCGTGTGACCCTACACCCACCACGGGGCCTGCACCTGCAGCGTGAGCGAGCTGCTGTGAACCACGCCATTTGTCAATCACGAGATAGCCGCGATACCCACCCGAACAACGCGAAAGTTGTCCAAAGACGTTAAACAATTTCGAAAATGTTCACAGATCGTGTGAAGATCATCTTTTTCAACGCGGACATAAAAGAGTTTCTATATCAGACTTCTGAGAGACACTTCGTGTACACTTGTTGTTAATTTAAAGTTTGACGATTAAAATGTCTTTTTTTTTTTTGGGAAGGAATGTTTTCCAACGTGTTGTCTTTCAAACGATCGTGTTGCTCGGGCGTGCGAGCCGGTTCGAGTTCGACAGGTTCATTTTTTTCATCCCGCGAAAAACATGACGATTTTGCATCTCTGTTGAATCAAGTGCCCTTTTCACACCGAGAAGAAGGACGAACACTCCGCGCCGGCTCCGCACCGCCGCCGGCTCTTCTCGCCTTGCGCGTGGTGGCTTCGCGAGATCATGCCCCGTTGGAAAACCTCGACGAGCTCATCCTGGTGTGATGAGAGAAAGAGAGAGAGAGAGTGAGTTTACGACTTGTGCGTGCGCACACACTCCTGTACATACCTCGAGACGCGGAAGATATTTTGTACAAGTCGCGTATATACATATATATATATATAAACGATTTATTCCCACTTTTACTATGAGAAACACACAACACTGTACAATTTGTCTAGTCGATGTAATGTATAAATATGTATATGCGTTAAATCGTCAGGGAGGCGTCACCACACACACACGTACACACGCACACACACACCAGAATAACGTACACTGAAAAGAAGACGGAAGATGATGATGATCATCATCGTCGCGTCACGAACGCGCGCCGTAATTATTTACTAACGTTGACAACGTGTAAATGGAAGGTCTCGCGGGATCGGAAAGGAAAACCGGGGAGGAAATCGGGGAAGGGGGGGAGTTGTCAGAGACATATCGTTTGTATTTCCATCCGTGGGAATCGAGTCGGAGCGAGAGAAACGGGTGAAGTGCGCGAGAATCGCGCGAGAAGCGTGCGAAATAACGAGACGAGGGCGGACAAAAAAAAAAAAAGAAAGAGAAGAAGAGGAAAAAGAACAGACGGAACAAAAAAAAAAGGTTCCCATCGCGCTTTCGTCAGTCTGCAGTATTCTGGGGATTATACACCGTAAGATTAAGTGTATCTCTTGTACAATGTATAAAGTAACGACTTCCTTCGAAGTAAATGTACCGAAGTATGATGAACGTTGTTTTTTTGAAGTCTTGAATCTTATCTCTATAAGGGAAACGTGTGGGACGCCCCGAGACACATGGGGTGTGTCCTCTTAAAAAATAAAAATAAAAAAAAATAAAAAAATAAAAAAACAAATCGTGTGGTACGTTAATCGCGATAGCACTTCTAACTTACTGCCTGTTTCGACGCTTGTGAATCTCTCGTTGGTAATTTATTCCGGCAGAGGCTCCTACCGGCTCCTAGACTCTTTGTATCATATAGCTTTAAAAAGAAAAATAAATAAATAAACAGAAAAAAGGGTGAATAAAAGCGAGTCGTCGAGAAATAAAAAAGGCGTCTCGTCATATCCTCCGTACTGGGATAGAGGACCTCTTTGTCGATCGGAGCGATTTGAGGTGCGATTTTATTTGTCACCGAACCGCTGATCGACGAAAGGTAAAGACAAAAGAATTTTTGGACGTGTGTAGTTTCTACCCCTCGAGAGCGACTGCTGGGCGGTGCGTTTTTAAAAAGATATATGACGCGCGTCATAAATCTTTCCTTTTTGCGAAAAGCGACGATCCGTGCTTTACTTACTTCGGTCTGTGCAGATTGATTTTCGGGTGTGGAATTACGCTCCCGAGCATGTGCGACGATCCTGCTGCGACTGCAAGGATTTACGTGAGGAATAGAACGTTTTCATTCCAAATGGCTGTGTGCTTAATGCGAGGGAAAGAGAGAGAGAGAGAGAGAGAGAGAGAGTGAAATATGTTTTAATATATTCGCGTGTAATATTTAAAGTTAAGATTGATGCTAATCTTTCTCTCTAATTGTGATTTATTTACTTGACGAAATAATTGTTAGTGTTATATTGTATTTTGCAGCGCATTGTTGACTGCAAGATAACGGTGTTAGTGTGTTTTAACAATAGGCAGAAATCTCTAACGAAGTTGTTTTACGTGCATTCGGAACGCGCGCAAAAACGTGCTCGTGTTTATGCAGCAGGGGGATCGCATTGTCACATTTCGGTCGTTAAATTAATATAATGTTTAAAGCGACTTTGTGGCGTCTCTGCTAAACGGGCGTAATACTCTTTTCTTTTCTTTTTGTTGTTCAGACTCTTTCGCTCTAAAGCAAAGTCACTTAGAATTTCATTTCTGGTTTTCTCCTTCGAGCGGGAGCGTAGATGAAATCCCCCAAGTTTCGCTCAAGCAGCGTCGCGTATTTGTCTATCAGATCGAAACTTTGCGCTATATTGACCATAGACGTGGAATGTAGGTTGTGACTGTTTGCAGTCGCGTTGCAGTCTGTTACACAAACGAACGTATGCACAGAAAAGACGGTGTATATATATATATGTACTGCACAACAAACAAAAAGCACGCGCGTCCGCCTTTCTGTCCGTTTTGTAAGAGAATGACGCGGACAATCGGAGATACTTAGCGAATTACTCGATGTGTAAAGAAACATATAGAAGGGCGCGAAGTCGTGCGCTTTCACGTAAAATCACGTAATGTCTCGCGAAATTTCTAGGCGAAACACAACGAGAAGATTGTATTCTCGCTTAGACGACGTTACGTTTACAAAAAATAAAATAAACTTTCGCGGGAGATCTGATCTATTATTACAACATTTAAAAAACAAATTTGAGATAAAAATCGTTGATTATTATTATGATTATTATTATTACTATTATTATTGCCATTAATGGAATTGATGTCGGAACATTGTGAATGTACCTTGTTGAAGAGAATTTATAGTAATCGTTGAAACGCCGCCGATTACGCATTTGTCCCCCCCATCCCCCACTCCACCCTAAAATCCTCTCCTCTTGTTAATAACTTTTGCACGCGTAAAGATTGTAACTGTATACAGCAGAGGAACAAGAGAAAAGATTATATTCTATGACCCGGTGAGATGATTACATGTTCGTTCGCGAGGACGAACCGTACAATAAAAAGAAAACAAGAAAAAAAACCTGAAGATTTTAACTGCCAAAAGTTTCTATTGTTTATTCGTGTGTGTGATCACTATAGGCGCACTATAATATACAATCACGATGTAAGTCTACTTAAAATAAACAATCATAGATTCTTTCCAACGAAAAAGAACAAACACAGCAAAAAAAAACCCACAATCTTGTTTCGTTGTCGCGTTTTCTTGTCGAGAGAGCACATTCATTTCTGTTCGCTGTAATCCGAAATCTTTCGACGGCCGTGCTCGTCGAACGCATCGCGAGGTACAATATCGCAGGGCGGTGGCCAGACATTGTTATCTGTAAAATAATCAATCAATAGCACACACGTCAGTCATCAGTATCGAGAGACGATTTCTCGATCAAAAGAGAGAGAGAAATCGCGAGAGAAGATAAGTTAGCGAAGATGCAATATATATATTTCGACTGAATATGCGCGTCGGTCGCACCACTGCCTCGTGTAACTCTATATAGTATATCGTTACGATACATCACACAAGAGAGGGGATATCATTTTTTAAAGGACAGGGGATCTGCGTACGCGGAATCCGTTCGCATTGTGCGCACTACTGCCTGTATATCGTGATAACGAGACCGAATCTGACCAGCCGCCGCTTGCGCGAGACAACACATTGAAGTTTGTATATGTATTGTACTTAGTTTAGGACAGTCTCCGACACACACGAGTCTCATATACCCTCATACAAAAATGTTTTTTTGATATTGTAAATATTCTGAAATAAATAATCGTTTTTATTCACGCGGTGCGATTTATTCGATTCCCTCCTTTCTCCCTCGATGTTTCACGAAAATCGATTTATTAACGACAATTCTCTCTTCGTTTTTTTTTTTTTTTTTTTTTTTTTTTTTTTTTTTTTATAATTGACGTTACGCACTACCGCGTTGCGTATATTTACGGCAAGATCGAAAATTGAAAAGTCATCGAATTTATTTGTGAAATTTTATTACCGTCCCAAAATTCGCTCGGCGACGTGTCGGAATACATCAGTAAATTTTCCTCGACAGTTTTAAGGATGGGCGACCTCACGCTCAAGAGAAACTCGAGAACCGTGTTTTCGGGCAGATATCGGGCCGCCTTGTCTCCCAAGTTCTGCAACACGCCTTGAACGTCCATCGACTGTAAAATCGAATAAAGCTGCGTCAGAAAATAAAATGGAAAAGTTCTCAGCTTTATTTGATATATCAGAATCCTTCAAACAATTCTTCTTTGAAGCTTCATTAAAGCTCTATCTGAGAACGCAAGCTGAGTTCTATGTTTATTTCTTTTTGATTTTTCCAAGGGCGAAATCGCGAACCTTTTCGCGCACTGCGTCTCTTAGGTATTCGCACAATGTGTACACCTTCATCGTACAATTTGCCATCTGTCTCAGAATTTCGTCCAGTGTCTGATTTTCTAACGTCGCTATCAAGGTAGGTGGTGTCGTGTACACGTGACACCAGTTCGTGAAAAATCTCTGGAAAACGTGTGTGCATATACGTATGTATGTACAAACATTTATATGTAGATGTATGCGTATATAAGGTCACCGGACTTGATGAACGTGATGATACGAGGGCAAAGGAATCGCTTCTCCAAATTTATATTCATCGCTCTTCGTGGTGTACATAAGCTTGTAGTGTTTATAAATGATATCTTCCCAAGCCTGTCGGGAGAACAAACTTATATCTCAATATTTACATTTTACGCTTTGCAAGAAAAAAGAAATGAATAAATTAATAAAACGAGTGCGCGTGGTTTTAATGGCGAAATAAACAAAAAAAACTTTATCAAGTTTTAATTGATAATTAATGCATTTGTATTATATTTGCGTTTCAATACCTCCAGCACGTGGATATAACATGTTGGATAAACAAGAAATAATCCCGTGATAAGCATATCGCCGTAATCCATGTGTAACTCGTGTATAATATCTTCCATTCTCTGCGAAACGTAATTAAATAATATATACGAAAGACGTAAATCTTATAATTATGATTGATAATCCGTTGGAGAAGAGAAATATTATTCTTGATAAAAATGCCCGTTTTTTTTTTCTGCATAACGTATATAGATACAAAGTTATCGAGTTTCACTCGCTGAACACAGAATATCACCTAACGTCTTCTAAAGTATAATATATCGTTATACGAAGCTCCAAGTTAAAAGACACGACGTATCTTTGATTTACGGCAACTCTCACCTTTCGCACAACTTCCTGAATTCCATGATATTTTCCAAAGTAAATAACTCGGGTAACGTAACTTTTCTAAAAAAAACGACAACGTATATTTTCTACATTGTAAAACACGAGCAACTCGACAAAAAACTGTGATATGTGATTCCCAGATATTTGTTGTTCTATTTTATTATTGCTGTATTATTATTTTATTAGTCTTTTAATATAATTACAGGTTTCCAAAATTTAAATATCGCTTACCAAACCCGCGGCGCGAAAATTATATTGTATCACGTCTGAGAGACTTTTTCTCACTGGCTCACTTATGTTAGTCATTAGTTTTGCATACTGATCGCGTGCTGTATTAATACGTCAATTAACCACCTGTAAATTGTAAATCGTCCACCACGTGAAAGTATAAAACCTCTGCATAAATTCCTTGTGTATTGTTTTTATATGACACAATGAAAATGTAATCTGAATGTGTCAAACAATTCCACATAAATATTTGTTTTTTATGAAACTGTACCATGATTTATTGCAAATTTCATGTACAGGATTGGTTTCGGAGAAAGCGTACGGAACACATTTTAGATCTAACAATCAAAAATGACATATCGTATAAAAAGAAAAAATATTATATAAAAATTTACGTTTGCTTCGCCCATTAATGAATTCATACGTGTATATATTTCTTTATTAGCGCTGAAATATTTAATATACAATAGTGTATGGAAAAAAATATGTTCTGTTAACTTAAACATTTTATTTTTAATATCCGTAAGTACCGTGGATCTGTATTTACAAAAAATGATATAAAAATGTACTTCGCTTATATAAGTTTATGAATTTTATATAGTATTACATAGTCTGTTGTGTGCGATATCGACACTATCTCGATCGATACATTAATATAAATAACATTTTGTATAAATATAAAGAAATGGAGAATCACATAAAAAAATGTTCAATAACTTTCAAAAATATAATCTAACAAAAGATACGCCACACACAATGACACAGTGTTTTCGTAAATTAAAAGAGAGAGAAAAATATCACGTTGAGGAATCGACTTTAAAAAATATCAATGTGTAACAAAATCTCTTTAAAAAAATAATAAGTATTTTAGCAATAATAGTTTGTAATTAATAATTTACATAGATACGTATATAAAATAAAATGTTTCTATATGATTATATAGAAACGCGTGTTTTACTTATTTCTGTGTAAGAAACATAGAAAAGAGAACAGCTATCACAATTGTTTACGGATATGTGACGTCTAAAGGATCGTAATGTGAAACATCAATCGACATCAGGACTGTCAGAAACAATTTTGCACTTTGCAATTCCGCGCAAAAATAGATCAAATCGTTATCACAAAATTGAATAATAAAAAAAAAAAAAATCAAGTTTAGCATTCTGCGTTTTTTTAATTCTAATACTAAATCACATTTGTGTGCTAAGTCACGAAACAAAATTGCGTTCAATTATTTCCTTGTTATGATGGGCGGCGGTGGTGGAGTCGGCTCGCTGGGATTACCGAGCCACACGGATTTACTAAAGCGCCCCTTTATAACGGGAGGTTGCCACTTATTACTGCCTACGACGTTAGTAGCCGGTTTCTCTGCCGCGATCGTTGCTATACTTACGGCCCTGAAAATGGCAACAAAAATTATTTGATTTACTTTTGTACGAATGAGAAACGCATCATGCATTACTATAGCGCGGTCTTTTTTAGATCCTTGCTCTAATAAATCGAAGTAAAATCGCTTGTACAAGACAACTGACTAATATTTAGAAACAAATCATATATTCTATAAAAAAAAAAAGATCGTAATGATGCAAATTATAATCAAGATTTGAGACAGAACAAGGGAGGAGAAAATGAAAAGGTACTTATGATGCAGAAACAACGTTTATTAATAAAAAAACGTACAGGTATTTTAAACACCATTCATACTTCATAATAAATTTATAATTTTGAAAAATACTTTATCCAACTTTGATTACCAAAGTTGTCAATTGAGTTTGACAAATAACACCGGTAACACTCATATCCTCCACCCAAATCTTCAAAAATCGTACATCTCATAGAGTTTTATCGTTTTGTCACTAATCACTGGAAGAGCGTTTTAAAAACTTTTTTACAAAGGTTTTAAAAATAAAATTCTAGTTGACAATAACATAAGACATTTGAGATGACATTTGAGGATTTTATATAAAAAAAAGAGCTTGTTCTCACGAAATCAACGATTATAACAAAAGTGTAAGACATTACATGTGATATAGAGTATGAGAGGTATTAGTTAAACAATCAAAACTACGCGTAAGTAGTTTCAAAAAAATTCAGTAGTAAAAGTACGCAAATGTTTACCTAAAGTATACAAATAATAAGATGATGAATATACTTTGTTGAAAAGAACACAACTATATAAAATGTTTTTTTATCAGAACAAAAAATAAGTATACTTTGGATCTTCCATCTGACAAAGAATAACACGATACTAAAATAGCTAGCAAATGGCTGCTTTTTTTTTTTAGAGAACGTGAGTTCTTCTAATGCCAAGGTACTTGGTTCGGATGACTGATGGTACCCAATTTGTAGTACCTGGTGGTAGACGGCGCTTGTTGCGCCGGTGTGGACGAACTCGGTGGAGTTGCCAGAACGGGAGTCTCGGTGTTCTGCGCGGGTGCGCCGTCTCCTTTAAGAACGGAGACGCACTTCCACTGATTAATATAATTATCCTTCCACAAACGGATGCAACCATCGTCGCCAGCACTCGCTAAAATCGTTCCCATAAAGTTCCAACTAACGCGCCAGACAGTACAATAATGATCGTCGAATTGCGCGACTGTGTTTATTTCGAAATGAGAAACACCAGTTTGTGTGCTTTCCCTACGATAAAAACATAATAAATATTTATGTCTTGATATATACAAGTTTCTACATAGAATGCTTTGACATGTTGTATGCTTACTGCGTCGGTTTCAGAGTAATTATTCGTACGTCTTTTGTGGCTATGGCTAATGTGTGAAAATTTCTGCCTAAATTGGGAGCAAACGCAATGTCATAGACAGCGTCTGTAACAGTCGACAATGCCTCGGCTTTTACCCAGCGTCTACTGCTCTCAGAAAATTCGTAAATAAACACTTTTGCTCCGAGTGATGGGTTGATATCATCGCTACCAACTGCTATCATAGGTGGATGTAACCTAAAGTTTTTATTTCATAATATAAGAATACAAGAACATTCAGAGTTTTTATGTTATATCGCGGTAAGGTTTTAAAATTAAATATAATGGTTTACCTTGAAAGCGATGGATTCCAAGAAAGACTACTACACGAAAGCTTACAATTGATATCATGTTGCAGAGTCCATTGACTCAAATTCATGATATCAGGTGCTTCGTATATACGAATATAGCCATCTGCGCTACAAGTTGCCAGTAAAAGACCCAAGGTCTTTGGTGCAAACTTTACATCTGTGACGGAGGTACGAGAATCTACTAAAGTTGTTCTTTTAATCCAGTGCTTGCTACCACGGGCTTCTGGTCCAGAGCCTTCACCAACTGTCAAAAACAAAGACATGTGAAATAACAAGACAACATCGTCAAACTAATTACAAACTTAGTCCAAACAAGACTCTACACTCTGTGTAGAGTTATACCGATTTCTTCCCAAACAGCGGCAGTCCGATCAAAAGAACATGTGGCAAGAACTTGGCCACATTCTGGATGCGCCCATGTGACCTTCCATACCGAGCCACTATGAGCCTTCCAAGAAGCAGTCAGGTGCCAATTTCCATGTTCATCTTCATCCCACACCTGTTGTAGATATAAGTATATCATTTTATAAGTCCAATTATACTTATAAAATTAAGGTCTAAATTGCATTGCACTTTATTTATGAAAAAAAAGTCAATGAATAAACAAGGAAAAACACGTATAACGTTATCTCTTCGCGTTCTCACCTTAACAAAATGATCACTGGAACATGTTGCCATTCGTTCTCCATAGTAATCATAGGCGATATCATGTATGAGATCTTTGTGCTCTGCATTGATGGTGTGCGCCTCGAACATTGTGAATAAATAATTGTGATTACTTGATATTGCTATACTTGATAAATGTGAGTTCTTGTTTACTAAACACGCGATTCGTACACAGGGTTACCAAATTCAACTATGGCTGCGTTCGAATAGCGCGTTATCTGCGCTATTGCTCATTCTTGAATGACTGCGTTTAGCATTCAGCGCTTTAAAACGCAGACGCAAGTCTTGGAACTCAGGTCTCGTAGAATCGACTAATCACATTGGTCGAGTGACAGACTTGATTTAACGTGATTGGTCAATTCCGTGATACCTGCTTCTCATGTATGTAGTCATTGTACAGTCTGTTCATTGAGAGAAAGGTCCGCGGACCGACGCAAATTCGTCCGTTCTGCGCATCGCCCTTCTCCTCACTCTACAACCATTG
>QVOA01014480.1:0-19115 GCA_014825685.1 Pseudomyrmex cubaensis
TGCATTCTCACGCATTTAAGCAAAAAATATTGATAAGCGCGGGGCGCATTCGGCGTATCGAATATTTTTTGTTTCTTCCTACAATAATTTAATCACTTCAGAAATTAATTCCCGCTATCTCTTTGTTCTTTCATTTTAAAACAATTTGTACACATATTTTTTTTTTCAAAGTAAAATTGCGCATCCTTTTTGATAAAAGATTCAATAGATTTCCGAATCGGTGGCGCGAATTTTTAAAGTTGGAAGTTTCCACGAGTCCTTTTTTCGGTGACACAATTTCGATTAACAACTCGAACTTGCAATTCGACATCGCGCATCGATCGACGCTCGATTCTAACTCGATCTCAAGGAAATAAGATGCGGTCGTTTTCTTCTCGGGCATCCTCTCGCATTATCGTTGAGAACCGATGGATGAGCTCCGCGCGCGATGAATCATCGCTCGGTTATTCCTTGGCGCTCGCGCGATATATTTCCGATCTCTCGCTCTCTCTTTCTCTCCCTCTCCTCTCCTCATCCTCTCTCTCTCTCTCTCTCTCGGTCGAGACGATTAGAATCCTTCTTCTGGCCCGGCACTTCGGCGGTACGTGGTCGAAGATATCAGCCGATTTATCGGTCTATTTTTGCGCGCCCGGCGAACCTTGGGGCGAGATCGCTTTTCCGTATTGCGCTCTCCGCGTGCGCGGCGGCGGCGGCGGTGGCTCATCGCGTCGATACATCATAATCGAGTCGCGTATCTCTGTTCTCGCAACCTCGATTCAGCAACGAGAATAAATACGATTGCGCGAGTGTGTACATGCACGCGCGAGCAGGAGAGAAAGAGAGAGAATAAAGAAGAAACGGCGCCGGGGACAACCTTGATGAAGGCGCGACCGAGATGCATAAAACGCCGTATATCCGACACACCACGTCCACCACGTTCCAGAGATTCCGATTGCGTGTCGTTAAATGCACACGTTGGATGCATTCTGAACGGTCTTTGTTGAGGAGGCTCTCAATTGCGTTGGTTAGTTTTAGATTTCGGAATATTGTTTTTTTTTTTTTTTTTTTTTTTTTTAGACGATTACAGAATAATTAGGTTAATTAGTCAGAAATATTCGGTGGTTACTTGACGAATGCGCAGAATTGATTAAGGAAATGTATCAATATTTCTCCCAAATTCAATTAATTTTTTATTTCTGCAAATTAAATGTTTTTTTTTAAATGTATTTCTGCAAATAAATGGCGTATTACTTTATTAAGTAAACGGTATATTCCTTCGATTGATATTATCGAAGTTCTCTCGCGCGCATCTGTGTATGAGTCGCCCATCGACGAGAATCCTTCGCTGTGCGTGTGAAAAGTTGAACGACACCTCCGAAGGGTCAGCCCTCAGTTCTCCGCCTCTTCGGTTCTCCATTAGACTGACGGATGGTCCCCGATTAGGCTTTCACGGATAACGAACGAGCGCCGGCCACGAAGAGCTAAAAAAGCGTCACGGAGCGCGCTCCGCCGGACCGGAGAAAAAGAAGAAGCGATAGAGCCGCGGATATAAAAGATCCATCGTGAGAGAAATGTTTATTATAGTTCCGCGAATCGCGTAAATCTCGCATCGAGTCGCGAGTTTATATTCCCCCCCTCCCTCCCCCCGCTTTAAGAGGACGAATATTCCTTCCGCGATGGAAGAATAGCCGAACTTCTTCTGCGAAGAATGTTTTCGACAGTTAATTACTCCTAGTGACGTTAATGTGTTGCGGAGAGAGGGGGGAGGGGGTAAAATAATTTCTCTCTTCGTAAAAATGGAAGATAATAAACGACAAAATCTGAATTAAAAACCGTTAAAAAATAATTCCAAGCATCATCTCGTTCTATCTATCGGTTTCTTCCGTTCCGATACTTACAGTTTTAATTAATGGAGCAAATTAGGGTGTGCAAAGACGAGAGAGAGGGCTTTCTTATAAGCGCAATATAACGAGCGCCGAGTATCGCTCGAGTATCGGAAATAATTACTTTCGCGGTATCGCTTCGACAGAGAAGAAGACGAAAGACGCGCAAGAGGCGGGAGGGGGGAGAGGGTTGGCGAGGGATATAAGTAAGTATAAGTGACTTCGCCACACGGTCCCCAGATAATGCCCGGGGCCACCTTCCCCGGGATCAGTATTTATTGTGACGCGATCGAGATAGCGGTCACGGTACGCCCCTGGGATACCTCGGGCCTGCCTCCGCTCGCGCACGAATTATGGTTTTCAATATGACGACAGTTCCGTATCTGTTGGCGAACTCGTCTCGGCCTTTTCTTCTTTCTTTCCACCACCCGCGGGAGATACATCGCCGGAGATCGTAAAGTCTCTCTTAAAAGGATTTTTTCGCAGTCGTCGTCGATCGCGAGACAGCCGCAATCGCGCGCCAGTGTGAAAAATCGACCGACTCGTCCATTAAACGCGTTCAATTTTTTTCATCACGCGTGTCACGAATATTTTCTAAAAAAAAAACTCGGGGATAAAAGCACTGTAAAAATATAACAAAAGAACGGAAAGTAAACGCGAGGAAAAATGCCGAAGAGCTTTACGTCGCTTCAATTTTCAATCAGGAGGAACAAAGTGACGTAGTTTACCGCTTAATGTAGCGGGTGACAGAGTACGAGTTTGATAGATTTACGCGAGAGACAAAGAAGAGAGAGAGAGAGGGAGAGGGAGAGGGAGAGAGAGAGAGAAAGAGAGAGAGAGAGAGAGAAGGAGTTTGTCATCGGGTACGTAAGTATAAAATATCGCAACGCGGCGAAGAAGAGAGAGTGCACGTTGTAAAAACATTTTAAGCGGCTCTAGAAGATGCCGGTGGAGTTTAGTGGCGGCGCCTGAAAAAGCACGATTACGTTTACGACTTCCCGTCGTGCTCGTCGTCGTTGCTCTTCCGGACGCTCCTCCTGAGCTATCGTCAGAAAATTCTGTAAATTTTCAATCGACCCCGTTCGCCTCTTATGAATCCATTTACGTTTTCCTCTCGAGATCCGACGGGAGGGTGGTAACTTTATTCCCGTATTACTGTTGAATATTCGGAAACGCGCTAGTGTCACTTTGCGACCTGATATCTCAGTTTTTATCGATTTCCTTTCTTTGATTTGAAATTTAATTTTCCGAGCTATATCATACTGATAGTATCTCATCTACCGAAGGAGTTTTCCAGTAACATTATTGTGCAAAAAAAAAAGTCGTGTTGTCTGATGTCGCGTTGTTGTTGGTAGAAAATTCAATTCCCAGACATTAGATAAGACCTTTTTCTCTTGCGTTCTTCTTTTTATGTTCCCGCAGACGACGCACACGACGCATTCTTACGCTTTATCTGTTTTGTTAAGTAAACTGCATTTCTCTACTCTTCTCTCTCTCCCCTACTCTCTCTCTCTCTCTTTACTCACTCTTTCTCTCGTGAAACTCTTTTCTTTTCCTGCGATCTTCGTTCCTCCGGGTCGGTTCAAAGTTTCGCGATAAAATCCGCGATAGCGCGTCAGGGGGGCGATAGATGAGCAAAAGGGGAGATAGCCTTTGGTGCAGCAATGAGAGAGTGAGAGAGAGAAGAAGGGGGAGAAAGAGAGCGAGAGCACGCGCGCGAGCTTGTGAGAGGAGCAGATAAGCTCGATTATGATCCCCGGTGGTTAAAGTCGAAGTTTTTACGGTAGATAAGCTCGCACGAATGGGTTGCGCGAGATAAAGGTGAGTCGCCCACCTTTTCGCCCACTCTCCTCTTGTCTCAACCCCGCTCTCGTGTCACGGAGACGCGCGCCATTTTTCTTAATAAGGCCCTTTGAGCCCCGACCATATCCCCGTATCCGATACGGTTATACATAATTAACGCCTGATCCTATTAAATTACAGAACAACCACGAACGAGAATATCAGTTACGTAACGTCGTGAAGACGTTGCCGATATCTTAAAAGAAAAGGTTTTAGAAAAAAAATCCGTCTTATAAAAAGCGAAAAACAAATTAATTGCAAATTTTGCAATTAATCTCTATCATTAAAATTATTGTTTCCTTATTAAATGCAAACTGTAAACTTATGAAAATTGCCGGAAAAGAAAAAGAGTGAATTTATTTCCAATTTTTTTTCCTCCGATCTATTTGACATTGTGCCGATCTCTTCTTTCGTGCGCGTATCTAGCGACTACAAGGAGGTGGTTACCGCCCTTTCCCGACGATTCCCGCCCCCCCTATTTCCTCACGGTTATGGTCACGGATGCAAACGAACGTGTACGTGCTGGTCGCATCCGCATACATAATGCAAGGTGCGCCGGAGATATAATTTTTACGACGCGCAGCGGCCGAGCGCAACCCTCTTCGCGCTCGCAACCCTCTTTCGCTTCAGCGCGACATCGGTACGCGACCCTGTAAGCGGCTGTAAATTGAATAACGTCCCGGTAGGATTTATGTAACGACGGTTGCTGAAGTCGCTGCTGGTGGCTTTTGAGGGTGAGAGCAGCGACCTCGCGGATCGGAAGGGGTTGCCGCGGAAGGGGTTCCCTCGGCGAACATCCTTGTTAACGCTCGCTCTTTCGCGAGCGATTTTACTTGTCTTCTTTCCCTCTCCCCCCCGCTCGTAGTGACCTGATCATAAAAAGAGAAATCCCGGAGACTTCGGATAATGGCGGATATATGATAACAAAATTCTTTGTTTTACCTTTTATCAACTCTTTTCTCGTTCTTACGTAGTAATTTATGAAGAAGCGTTTAAAAGATAACAGCGCAAATTCCGGCTTTATCGTTTGAAGTTTTTATCTTAATTATTATATTACATTAAAACGCGCGTTGAATGCCGTGGGGGGTCACCGGTGACCGGCGATGCTATACAAAACGTTGCATTACAAACAATTCCTTCCGGCGCCATAGTCAAGTCATGCGAAATTGGTGTAGGGCTGGGCAAAATACATCATTAATGTATTTGAAATAGAAAATATAAAATAATGTCAATCTTAGTATTTGAGTTAAAAAATACAAAATACTTTGGAAGTATTAACGGAATTCTAAAGTGGGTCTGTTTTATCGATAAAACTGAATTTTTTGCGAATCACACTAATCTTGTTTTTGTGAGTTGATAAATCCTTTTCTACAATTACAGTACATACAATAAGGGATTCGGGACGTCCAAATTTATTTAACAAAATAAAAAAATTGTTTAAACTTCAAGTTTTTATTTTTATTTTTTTTCAAATTTATATAACAAACTAAAAAACTTTTTTAAACTTTAATTTTTTTTCATTTTGTATATTTGAACGTTTCGGATCCCTTATTATATGTACCTTAATTGTAGAAAAGGATTTATCAATCCAACACAGCCAAAAAAAAGATGTATTTGAAATACAAAATACTATCAATCTTAGCATTTGAATTGCAAAATACAAAATATTTTGGAAGTATTAAAAAATTCTGTTTTATCGATAAAACAGATCCACTTTAGGATTCGTCTTCCGCTTAAAATATAATTTTTACGGAAGTATTTTGTATTTTGTATTTTAAATCGCAGGAAAGTATTTTGTAATTCAAATACTAAAAATAAGATTGACAGTATTTTGTATTTTGTATTTCGAATACATTAATTATGTATTTTGCCCAGCTCTGAATTGATGCGGCGTTCAACGTGTTAAATGTACAACAATCGATATAAATAAAATTAATCTCGAAATAAAAATTAAATTAAATATACGAACGAAAACTAATACAATGTTGAATATGTAATCACGTGTATTTACATACACGTTCTCTTATGGAGATACTTTTGAGACACCACGTATGATTTGGCACGCTTGCAAATCACGAGCTTTCTCTTCTCTCGTTAGCACATAATGCCGCGTGGCCGCGCGCGCATCTCATGCAGCTTCGCTCTTTGTAAATAAAACGACGCCCACTCGCCTAAACAATAGAGCGGGCGCGAAACAACCGAAGGAGAAATTGGGAAGGATTCGCGCGCTGGCGCACACATGTGGGGGGACACAGGACCAAGGATTCTGTCGGAAGTCACGAAACGATCGTAACCCCTGGAAGACCCCGTACTCGCTCCCAGCCACGTCCTCTCAATAATGTCACCTTTCTTCCCCGTTTTCGAGATTTATATACGAAAGTATGTCACTTTTCGGCTGCCGGAAAGTCGCCAGCGTGAGACAAGCTCACGAATCGTAAGCGATTTCTTCGCGTGATAACAAAACGATATATAAAAAAATAACAGAAAAAAAATATCTCATGATATTTTGCTTTCTATATTTTTTTCTAATTTTCATTGACAGGTAAAATATTTTTTTATTCGAGAAATCTGTTCTGTTTTTCTCTCCGTCAATTGCTTTATACGTCTCTTCGATCGAGTCCGTGCTTTTACATATACATACCTACGACAATGGAAGCTCTCTCTCGCTGGGGTGCGGGAGAGTAACGCGTAAATGTACTCTCGCGAGGGCGGCTGGTTACACCGAGATATAAACAGCGGCGCTTTAACCGCGATCCTAACCGTCGTCGTCGGCATCGTTGCAACGCGCAAGATTGCCAAGCGTTGGACACGCTCGTAAATAACGCCGGCACCCCGCGCCCGCACTTCTCGGTCTTTAACACCCCATTATACGCGACGCGGAAGGCGTGAGCCGGTGTACTCTACGCGAAACCAAGTCGGAGGCATCGATAAGTCTTGAATCACGGAGAGGGTAGAGAAATTGCATTGACGAATTGCACCTTACGATGGCGCAAACAGGTAGCTTTTTTTTTCACACCAAATATTTAATTTAAATTTTTTTTTCTTTGTTTTTTTTCTTTGTCTTCTTCTGTTTCTTGCTTTTGTCGGAATTTTGTCCATTCTTAAAAGTGTGATGACTTTACGACTTAATACACTTATAATTAACTCTACCTTTTTTAATTGACTTTTTGCTCGCTAAACTTCATCAATTATTCAATAACTCAACCGCGGCACTTACCCAATATGACTCGTTGTTTTTTCTTCTCTCTCCTTCGATCTGATTTCATAAACTCCGTGGAATGTAGCATCGGCGCGAAAAACAGGCAATGGCGAGTCTCCTCTACCTGTGAAGATCGCCGTTGTTCGACGAAGAAAGAACCGATGTTTCAGCAACGACAGGAGGCAAAGAGAGAGAGAGAGAGAGAGAGAGAGAGAGAGAGAGAGAGAGAGAGAGAGAGAGAGAGTTGATAATTATTTATTCAGGCGAGTTGCAGCGCGGCGCGGCAAACCGATACCGATCTTAAAACGTCGAGCTGAGGAGAGAGGCAGGCGAGAAGTGTCTCTCGTCCTCCGGTCCCGAAGAGATACGAAATCTCGGGTGTCGTTTCGCCGTTCGTTGTCGTTCCTCCTCAGCTACCACTACCTCGCCCGCAAGGGAGGAGGGTAGCGGAGGGCGGGAGGCGAGGGAGGGGAGAGAGAGAGAGAGAGAGAGAGAGGGAGGAGAAAGAGGGAGGCGAGAGAGGGCTTAATGTATGCGCGTCGGGAGCTCCCGCCGAGCGATAATTGCCCGATGTGGCATTGCCTCGTCGTGGCAACGAACATTGGTCACGTCTCAATGTTTAAGCCACGTTCACAGAGCGCGCGAATGACGACGCGCGGAAGCGTGCTGTTGATCTGCCGATGTTGATCCCTCTCTCTCTCTCTCTCTGTATTCTGCGTCTTCATCAGCAAGAATCGGAGAGGCATTGTCGCGTTGAGACACAACGAGGATCTTGTTGTCCAAAGCTGGAGATAGAAAAGTAACAATCCGGTGTGATTTTGTTTAAAATACGATCGTAACAACGTGCGTATTTTGCAAAATATGTGAGTATTAAGTGCCAATTGTAATATAATTAATGAATGAAATGATGTGACACGGTTTAACTAACGGCGGTACAAAGTACGGAAGGTACAACAAGAAATGGGCAATTTATTTGCATAAATGTCTCATCGCTACGTCGATTCGTCTTAATGACTGCCCTCGTCTTCGGATTTTAATCGCCGACACCCCATATCCCATGCTTCTGCATATTCAACGTGCGTGCGTGCGTGCGTGCGTGCGTGCGTGCGTGCGCACGCGCTCGTGCTGCGAGCATCAAAATTCAATCCTTCTTGCAATCCTTTTTGCGCCGCACCTTCGTGCGATTTCTGTCGGGCGGCATAACATGTATTGCAAATCAGTCTGCTTTCTTGATTTTAAAATCTCAGGAGCGATAACTCGAATATAAGATGCGATATAATAACACGCGAATTATTTTTCTTCTCTCTGTGAAATACGATGATTTTTACATAACATTTGAATTTTTAGAGAAACGAATTTCTTTGCGCAACTTTAAATTAAAAACGGAATCTTTTTTTTTATACATACATTTATTTTATCTAAATAGATCTATATTTTTTATTTTCTGTCACATTTTTCTCGCGGCATAATAATCAAAAATTACGATAACTCGTTGTCATCTCTCCGCGAGTCTTATCGCCACATCGTCTATACGAGAGGCCGTCGGGATCGCGCGGCGATCGCGATGCGCGCAGAGTCTGGAGACGAGCTCCGCTCTAGATCTCGACGCCAATCTTGGTTCTCCGGATAGACACGTTCCGGGCGAGACAATTCTATCAAGCCGCCCGTCCACCCACGCGTATCATTAAAACGTCCCGTTTCCCGGGGTGGGGTGGTGTATATCTGTGCGCGGGGATCAGCGTCCTTCAAATTTTCAATTAGTCTTTACGGAATATTCGAAGAGCTTCTTCTCTTCACGAGCGCTTCTCTCTCTCTCTCTCTCTCACTTGATAGCATCGTCGTGTGTCCTTTTATTCTTCCGTAGGCAATTTGAATGGCGACCAAAAGTGGATCTGGATCAGGCCGCTCGATCCTCCGCCGGATCCATGGACGGACTTAGGAGAGGGGTGAAGGAAAGGATTAAGCCGGTGAAGAAGAAGGAGAAGACGGAGGAGGGAAGAAAGAAGGAGAGAGGGAGGGAGGGAGGGAGGTGGTCAGGAAACTTGCCTCTCTCGTCTAGCTTAGATCTAATCTCGTGTTCCCGCGCGCTGCGTGCCTAATTAAAGATCGATATCTCTTCGATATTATTGCCACCCCCTTCCCACACACGTTCTCTCCTTCCCGCTCTTTCTTCTCTCCTCTTCGCCTCTTTCCCTCTCTCCGCGCGCGCACCGCGTAGCAGGTTATTAAATTCTCCTATCTCGTGAGATCTAGACCGGCCGGTCCTGCCCGGTCTTATCTGATCCGGTCGATCTCCCGGTCTCGTTACCTTTCGGCCCTCCGTTCGTTCTCGTTCGGCTTCATCCGATGGATCGCCGGATCGACACTTTCGGAATTTCGTGTGAGGGATGGACGACGCGCCGGAAGCGGCGCGTCCGATCGATTTTCCCCCCAAAAACCGGAAAGAGACCGGCCGTCAAACGGATCAATGTTTCATCGCGGAGACTCAATATTTCATCAGACTGACTAATGATCATCTGTAATTCTCACTGTACTTATTTAATTAACTTTTTTTTTTAGAAGAGAAATATGATTTTTTGCTTTTCTAAAACGTGTGTTTTAGTTATTTTAGGTGTCGAGTCTTCACTTTCTACGATTTTTTAATTGACCAGCTGGTTGTTGCTTTCTTCTCTCAAGGAAGAAAAGAAGGAGCTCGAATTCATTCCAAGATCGTGAAACAAAAACGGCAAGTTTATATAAAACGTCTTGCGTCTCCAATTTGCGAAATTGCGCGGCGACGTTGCTCACCTCACCCCTATCGACGATCGACCTTTCCTCCGCGTCTTCCTCTGTGTGTCGCTTCCTCTCTCTTTCTCTCTCTCTCTCTCTCTCTCTCTCTCTCTCTCTCTCTCTCGTTACCGGGTTTTAACGTAGAACAGAAAAAAATCGCCGACCCGCAGCGGAGAAAACCGAGACGGTGACAGATGGCGCGCGACGATAACGTCTCTCGAAGGTCCTGTTCGCGGGCGAAACGACCTGCTCGGATCCTGTTCCTGTCGCGAGATAAACGAAACAGCTGCGTCTCGGCGCCGATCAAAGATCTCTCTCTCTCTCTCTCTCTCTCTCTCTTCCTTTCTCTTCTTTCTGGCTGCTTAAGGCGCTTTTGACATCCGGACGCGATCGCGCGGAAATAAATGAGCGCGAGGATATGCAACGTGCATGATAACGATACGTGAATTCGAATGCGGTCTTCTGTGCTTCAAGCTTCGATGATCTGAGTGAGTTAATTCGTTGGTTGTTCGAGTTTCTCAGAATCTCAGAAAATTTTATCATATAGAAATTAAAAAAAAAGAAATAAAATTTATTGAGTAAAACATCTGAAAAAACTAAAATTCCAAGAAGAACAAGAGGTTGACATGTTATATAGATAGAATTACATAGATAGAATTACTATGTTGAAAGTACATTAACACAGAAAGTAGCTCGAAGTGAAATCACATTCCTCAAGCGGTTCGAGAGAGAAACCGAGGGCGGAGGAACCGTCTCGGAATCGGGAGAGGAAAGTCTTTGGACTCTAATCCTAGGCGAGTCTAATCGCTGCTTTGCGATCGAGTGCTGGGGAGATTAGGCCGACTGGTCCGATATGTAAGACCGGTCTCTCGGCGGGGAAGAGAAAAAATAAAAAGATCCGGCGAGAGAAGAGAAAAGAAAAGATCCCTGGATGGATGGTGTGTTCATGATGGGCAAACAAATTAGGAAGGTTGAGAGAAGGTGGCGTCAGAGAGAAGGTGTTTCGATCAATGGATTGGATAAAAGCGTATACAGCGCGTATCGGTAATTTCGGATAAAGACAATGTCTTTCCGGCTTTCTCGACTCGTATACGCGGTCGTGCGATTAGCATATCCGCGACGCTCCGACGAGAAATTTTTGAAGTTGATAAATACGAAGATTGGGGAATATAATTATCTTTCCTTGGAGCAATTATTCAAAAGAGAGAGAGATTTGATCTTTCTTGATAATCGAGTTTTGACGTTCTTCAAATCGCAGACTTAAAGAGAGAGACGCCGCCCTTAAACATCTTCAATAAAATCATTATCGACGTGATAACGCGCTCGTTGCGAGTCGCAAAACACTTATTACGGCATTTCGCAATGAATTAATTATGATTAAGTGGTAACGGCAGTGGAAAGTCGGAACGGCGACGCATTATCGGTGCGGGATATCGAACTTGACGTCCTTAGGATAATTACTACGATCGTTGTCCTCGCAGATTCACACACACACACACATACGCGCTCGAGCGCAAAAGGAGGAGGCATAAAGTACGAAGGCGGAGGTGGCGACGAAGGAGACTCGCCCCGCATGAATAATGCGCTCCGCGACGTGATCTGAGCTTCCCAGAAGAGACCGAAGACCGCGTCGGTAGACGAAATACACGTCGAAATACCACTTCGACGACCGATCCGAAGTATCGATCGACACAACAAAGCTGTTGTGTATCTGCCTCGCGAGAGCCAGAGGCTCTCAATGTTCAGACATGTATATATTAAAAAAAAAAAAACTTTTTGCGGATATATTTGAAGATACGAGAAGTCCGAGATAAAATTTGAAGACGTTAATACTAGGACTTCTTTTATAAGCAAAGTTAGGAAACACTCTGCAAAAACTTTTTTTTCTTTCTCTCTCTTCTAAGATAAGTATCAAAATTAGAATAGAGCAGTTTCTCTTCGAATATTTTGAATACTTGGAATACCGAAGTTTCTGTGTCACCTAGAGATTTACAGGTTACAATGCAATTTTCGAAGAGAAAGAGAGATAGAGAGATAGAGAGAGATAGAAGCTTTATTTTAAGGCGTTCTGGAAAGCTCTACTCAAGCGCAACCAGAACACAATTACAAACTTATTAACAAAAATAAAATAAAGCAAGAACAAAAAGAAAAACGTTTGTGAAATAAGTGTGCAAAGAAAATAAGTAAAGAAATCTAAAGAGAAAAATAGATAGATAGATAGATAGATAGATAGATAGATAGATAGATAGTAGATAGATATTGCTTTATTTATAAAGCGCTCTGGAAAGAATCCTTTGAAGCGCTGCTTAACAAAATTTACAAAAAATGACATAGGAGAAACTATAGAATACATAATATATAAAAAGTGAGTATGAATATAAATGAAGAGAGAAAGAGAGAGGAAAACAGTCGGTACATAATTTAAAAAAAAAATTCCAATTGTGTGGCATCATAATTCAAAATAAAGTGTCTAGACATTTAAAATAATTGACAAATAAATACACACCTCGTTCTCCGGAAGTCCGTTGCGCCGTTCGAACACGAGGAGTATCCCGTTCGGGGGGGCCCCCCTCGAGATAGGGGCCCTTCTTCGCGAGTTGAGCTCTCACTTAGCGACCGCGGTGTCACGATCGGGACCGGCGCATTAGCATATCTCTCGACGATGCAACGTGTAGAGGGTGCGAACGGAGCAGCGCAAAGAGAGGAGAGGCGGGGAGAAAGAAAGGGAGAGAGAGAGACAAAGCGCGAACGAACGCGAAACGGTAATAGCGGCGAGAGCGATCTTCTCGTAGGTCGTGAAAAGGCGCACACGATCCGTAATGCGAATCGCAGAGGGTTCAGAAGGAGGAGGGCGAGTGTAAGACGAAGAAAAGGCGGAGAGGGCAGAAGACTCACTCAGCGCGAGCTCTCCGCTGCTGCTCCTGCTGCTGCTGTTGCTGCTGCCTGTTACCTGTACGTCGCGTGTTTGCCTACCCGCGTCACGATCAGGATCCTATTTGCATAGCGCCGATGAAGCTGCTACTGTCCTGCGCAATCTTTCGCGCAAGGATTTCGCGCGAGACGTAAGCGTGGGTGTGTCATAAAACTTAGAAAAAGTTTTTCTTAACATCTTTGAGAATTTGTTCAAATAAAAGAGAGAGACAAAAGATGTAAAAAAAAAAGATTAAAAATATTTTTCATATGTGATCGACGATTAAAAAATGTATACACCGACGATATACCTAAAGACAGATTTTTTGTTTTTAAAGGGTTCGAATTCTTTCCTCGTATATTATTTGGCTTCGTATGTTTCAATCACTCGGAAGACATACGAGCGGCGTTTTTAAAAGGTTTCCACTTTATGACGTTTAACCGAGATCGATTGCCGACCGTGACTGAAAAGAAGGCGGAAAAGAAGGGCGGAAAGCGGTATAATAAATGCCCCGCATACCTACTTATTACTCTAACGAGCGGACGCTTTTGCAATCACGCGGTTAGAAAGAGAGAGAGAGAGAGAGAGAGAGAGAGCAACACACGCGTGCTTTCGGTCACGGAAACGGATGATTTACCGACGCATCACGTGCACCCACGCGACTTCTCAAGAGTTACGTTCCATCGCTACGCATCTCTGATCGTTTATCGATCTTCGTCTCATTAAATTAAAAACCTAACCTCTTGACTTCCGCTTTCCCGATACACGTGCGTTTAATTTCTCTTCTCGTGATAGTCGCGCATAGGATGAGATTTATCCCGATGATGAGAGAGAGAGAGAGAGAGAGAGAGAGAGAGAGAGAGAGAGAGAGAAACGCGTGTACGATGTTGCAAAGTTTTTTCTTTGAATATCGCACGTTCTTCGACGCGTATTTATTTTGTTCTTAATTCACTTAATTTTATTACCTCAGATTTTTGCAAATAATATGCAAATGAACGAGAGATAAACTTTAAATTTAAATTTAAATAAAAATTTAAATTAACAAACAAGACATAAACTAATTTCAATCTTTACAAAAATTCTTCTTAGAATTATCAAATCAATTAGTAAATTAAGGAAAATTGTAAACTAAAATCAACAAAAAAAATCGGACATTTAATAAAAATATCTGATGAACTTATTGTTGCGTGATGCGTCAATCGCGTTGGCAAAATCGGGCCGGAATTTGAGGCTCATTAGCAACGGGAATATCGGGAATAAGTCGAGGGTCGTATCTCAGTGCGGGAGGGATGGGGGATCGAAAGTACGAGCTTCCGGGTCCGTTCTTTACTCCGCGATGCGGAGTTGTGCGGGCGAGCATTCGCTTGTGCGATTGCTGCTCGCTTCTTGTATAAAAGCGGCGGGGGCCGCCGAAGGTGTACACGGGCGCGGCGGTATCGGTTCCGAGAAAGGCTTATCAGGTCGCGGATATGTTAATGGCGGCCGTGTTTGCCTCCCCCTGTGCCCGCCACCTTTTCGAGATATATTGCACCCCAACCGTCGCTGCGACGGAGGAGGTAGTTGGGTCGTAGTGGTGGTGGTTGTGGTTGTTACAGCCCTCCCGCGATCGACAGCGTGTGCATGTGCACATGCATGTGTAATTAAGAATGAGAATGCACCGAGTTCACGACCGGGAAAAGCTTCGGGTGAGAAAGAGAGACGGTCTGGAATCAGTTGTGATATAATCGCTATATTAAAAGTTTGTTTTTTAAATTTCTTTGTTAGTATTTTGCTTCGCATGTCAAAGTTTCTTTGATATTTTGAATTTCTAAATAATTTTAAAGGTTGACAATTTTTTAAAGAAGTTATTAAAGATCCTAAAGTGGGTCTGTTTTATCGATAAAACTGAATTTTTAGCGCACACTAATCTTTTTTTTGGCTGTGTGGATTGATAAATCCTTTTCTACAATTAAAGTACATACAATAAAGAATCCGGAACGATCTAAATTTATATAACAAAATGAAAAAAATTGAAGTTTAAAAAACTTTTTAAACTTTTAAGATTTATCGATAAAACAGACCACTTTAAAATTCCCTTAATGTTTAAATTAAACGCTATAAGTCTGTCAAGCCGGAGAATGTTTATTCTCTCTCTTCAAAATGTTTTTTTGATGCTCTTCAGTTTGCGCGGCACGACGCGAACGTTCGATTCTTGCGAATGCGAAACGGATACATCACACGAGGCCTGGCAAGTGCAGGCGTTTCACATCCTCGGGCCCATTGTGTGCTTGGATTATCGAACGTTTACATTCTTCGATTATCGGGCGCTTAGATCTCCGAGTCGGGACTAATCTGCGCTCGGAGATCATCTCGGAAAATCATTCACACAATAATAAATCCTCGATAGAGAGAAAAAGAAAAACTAACCGGACGACACTTTATCGGCGCATTTCTTTCTCTTCAAATCGTAAGATAGAGAGATCTAACCGCGGTACCTCTATCTTGTACCTTTTCTTTTCCAATCGCGCGTTCGAGATCACGAGAAGAGACGAAGAAGCGAGAAACGCGGCCGAGGGTCGCGGACGAACTCGCAGACATCGTCGTCGTTGGCGAACGTATGCATGGCTGCGCAATTAAGGCTGCTGATCGTTCGGGAGAGACGGAAATAGACCGGAGAGGAGAGAAAAAGGGAGGCCGTGCCTCTTGCACCGCTGCGCTGCTCTGCCACGCCACGCCACGCCACGCCGATCCATCGATGACCGCTTATTTACAGAGAAGCAGAGGAAGAAGAACACGACTTGAGCGCGCAGAGATGCGAGCGCGGGATAGCCCGGCGCTGTGCTGCAACCCTTCCGCCCAATCTCTTCAGGCATCTCTCTCTCTTCTCAAGTCCTTCCTCTCTCGTCTCTTGGCCCCTCTTCTTCTCTTCGTCACTATCCCTCTTTCTCCTCGCCCGAGGAGGCAATTAAAGCATCCGGGTAATTCTCCGGGCCTCGATCGCTCTCGCGACGACGATACAACCACCTGGATCGTCGTCCGATTGTCTCAGAGGTCCTTGGTGATTGAGAAAAAGGTGAAGGGATTGCTTTGCGCAAGAAGTTTTCGATATGTAGACGTAAAACTGTAAAGAACATTTTTGGTTAGTGATAAACAAAAGTTTTATATCATTTGGGGGTTAAATAATCAACGCAGAAAAATTATAGCAATCTATTTTTTTTTTTTTAATTTTATATCCGTTAGATTAAGAATTAAATACACTCGATTTTTTTAATTTCCACATTTATTTTTCTTCAAGAACAATTTTCTTAAGCTGCGCTCGTCAGCATCGCTACATATGTCTTTCCCGACGCGCGTTATCTTTGATATCTCGAGAGTCGAGTTCTCTATCGCTGATCTGTCAGCCTGCACATTCGATAGGATCAGTCCTTCAGACTACTGAACTTCGACAGCCTGCGCGCGAGCTAGTCGAAGCGATCCCGAAGTGGGGTGAGGGGGGTAAAAGGGCGGCGTGCGAAAAGCAGCCGGACAGCCGGAGAGCGGCATCCTATACTTGCGAGTCCGTTTGTTTTTTTGCTGTCTCGATATGTCTCTCGATTTCTTTCCGGTTGTCCAGCAAGTTATTTCCGACCACCACTGGCGAATCCTGAAAAAACGCCAAGAGCTAACGTCTCAGATCGTTAACATTGTTGAGGAAGATAAATGCAGGTTTTGGAGTAACGCCGGAAACAAGTTCATATCTCGTACGATTTATTTTTTGTATTACCTATTGATATTCTTAGGAAATTTTATGAATTACACATGAACATATAGAGTGTGTTCTTGTTTTTCGAAATTTTCTTGAAAGTTTCTAACATCCAAATCTTCCCAAATTCCAAATTTAAAACATTAGAAAATTTATACTTGTAACCGAATTTAATTTATTTAAAATGCAATGTATTTTTAGCAATGTTTAATATTAATTTTAGGGGAGGATGAGGAGTGGAGCGATTCGGAAAAGACCCCGTCGGTGAGCAGCGGCGTAGATGGCGGCGGATCGGCGGTGTCTAGTCCTATCGCGCCGTCAATTGTTGAGGAAGAATCGAGCCTGCCGCCTCCAAGACTCAATCCCGCGTCTTCGAGCAGCAGCGAGGACATCAGGGTGCGTCTTAATGTGCTCTCGGAGGACACCAGAAAGCGCCTGGTCAGCCTCACCGATGACATCGAGGTGCGTCTTTTATTCTTCGTCAAAACAATTTCTCTCTAGAAAAAAAATTCAGCGATTTAACAAATTCAGATGAATTTGACGAATAAAAGTTTAAATGTTTCTCACACAGATCGCCAAGAGTGTGAAAGATCGCCATGCGTCAAGCAGGAGGATGCGGGAGCCGAGTCCCAAGGAGATTGATGAGCAGCAGCACGTGATAAAAGAAGAGGAAGGTCAGCCGAGGCCGTCGTCGTCGTCGTCGTCGTCCTCCACCACCGTTCGGAGACGGGACTCCGTCTGCCGACGAGACTCGGAGGACACCACGATCGGCACCGAGGCCAAGAAGACCAGACTCGACGACGAGGCTATACCAAGACTGAGACTCAATGCTAGTCTGGCGACGGATCCCGCCCTGCGACCTGCCGCCGTTGCTGCCCTTACCGTGAAACCCGACAACACCTCGCCGCCGAACACGACTCCGCCACTTCCAGCTGGACTCCAGAACGGTGAGTAACTATGTCTTTAATTTCAAAGACAACCAAGAGAGAAAAAGAGAGATAAAGTTCTCTCTCCTTTTCAGAAGATATAAATAAAAAAAAATAAATAAACAGATTTTCATGTTTTTTCATGTTTTTTCAGCGATCGCTTCGGGTCGTCTGTACGTCCTGCCGACGGACGGGAAGGAGACGATCACGGTGGAGCCTGCGAGGCCGCCGACCGCTCTGATCTGTCCACCATGCGGCATCCGATTTAGTTCGGCGAGCACGCTCGAGGCTCATCGTACTTTCTACTGTGCTCATCGACCGCGCGTGGACGAGGACGCGACTAACGAGGAGGACGATGACAACAGCAAGCCTGGCAAGTCCTTCGACGTACGGAAGGCGTACGCTTGTCCGCATTGCTCGTACAGTGCCGACAAGAAGGTGTCGCTGAATCGTCATATGCGAATGCACGCCGTCTCGCCGGCGCCGCCGCCGACGACAACTGCGACTCCGAACTCTTCGGCGAACAATCTTGCCGCCGTAGGTCCGACCGCGCCGTCTAACGGATCTTTGAACGAGAACGCCGAAAGATATTGTAGAAATTGCGACATCAAGTTCAACTCGTTGAAAACGTACAGGTATGTGGGAATGTGACGAAAGAATATTTTAACACGTTAAGTCGGTCCCTGCGGACTGACCTGGGCGCTGGGCTCATTTTTACTGATAATTACTTTCAATTAATATTAAAATTTGTTGAAGGGCGCACAAAACGCATTACTGCGAGACTAGGCACGTGGTGAAGGACGCGACGCCGACGTCCACGGCGCCACCGCCAAACTTGGCGAAAGCGTCGCCGCCGACAAGCTCGAGTCCCGGCGATTCTCCGCCTCCGCAACCCTGCCTGGCGCTGCCTACCAATCCCATTCTCATCGTGCCGTACTCGTTGTTCCGTAGCGCGAGCGTTCTCGCCGCACCCGCTCTTCCGACTCCCGACACAGCGTGCTTCCTTATGCCAAACGGTTCGTATCGCGAAGTGAAATGTAAAAATTTGCATCTTGAATTTGCGCAGAGTTGAACGGATTTATTTCATTGTCTTCAGGTTCGCTTCAGCCAATGACCAGAGGTCTCGCTACTACGCCGAACACGGTGGTGGAGCCGCCACCCGTTCTGAGAGCGGCGAACAAACCTGCGACGCCGGCATCCGTGGTCGCGGCGGCGGCGTCCACGTCGCCATCGGCTTTAGCGCCTCTCGATCTCAGCGTTCGCAGATCGCCGGTGCACCAAGACGAGAAGGAGAACAGAATGTCGCCGGCGCCGTCGTCTCTGCCGCCACCCGCGAGCAGTCCCAGATCCAGAGGCAGCGGCAGTCCGAGAACGAGATCCATCGGTCCGGTTCAGACAACTGCCGGCGGCGCCGTCGCGCCACTTCCTCCCGCAGAACTCGCACTCAGACTGGCTGAACTTCCGCCGCCTCCCGTTCCCGGAGTCCTCGTCAAACAAGGCGTTTCTAGGTAAGGTTGAGAAAGTTTGATTAAATCTAATTGCAATTTTACATCTTTGAATTAGATGGTGTGTATGAAAAAGACCGTTCAAACCGGTTGCAAGGTGTTGTGCAAAAAGATTTTTATAAAATTGATTAATCCAAACGACTTTATTGATTTAAGTCATCTTCAGTGGATATTCTAAAGAACAAATGTTACAAGTTATAAACCTAAATGCAATTTGAATTATACAAATCAAAGTGTTACAATGTAATACAATAGAATCAACTTTGTTATATAAATTACAAATATAAAACACATTTCTCAATCTATTCATGTTAATTATACATGTCTATATGTTGCAATATGAAGTATTAACTTTGTTACATAGAATTCATTTAAAAAGA
>QVOA01014481.1:0-10611 GCA_014825685.1 Pseudomyrmex cubaensis
AAAAAAAAAAAAAAAAAAAAAAAAAAATTAAAGCTTACGAGCTAATCGATCGTATGTACTACCAGATCCTCCGGTAATCTTAGGATTCTACGTGGGTGGAGAAAAGCATCTTTATATAGAAGGGTCCTAAACGCATTTCTTGTTGTTACAAGACGTTCTCTTTCATGCTCTATTTAATCATCGAACGTGCAAACAGCGCGTAAGTCGTCATTTTTTTTTTTTTTTTTGCCATTTTAATTAGATCACGGACGGAGTGAAAGTACGTTCTAGAACAATCGTCGGGTTGTTCTGCTCTTACGACAACTTACAAAAATCAACTGATCCTGCAAATATTATTTTGTAATAGGAGCTCAAAGTGTAAACTCCTCATAATTTTATTTCCACGCGAGAGAGAGGAAGAGTAAAAGGATTTGGAGTCGTTCGGGAGACTTTTTCAAGTTAGAGGAAGATCGTGATATGAATAAAATACAATATTACAAAACTTTACACAAAGTTTTATCAGCCAATATTTTACAATATGCGACAGCACAGCTACGCGATTAATGTTAATGTCTGTATGTGTGTTGCGTGTATGTCGTTGCGTAAGGCATAGCGTAAAAGTATATTCTTGTAGCACCTTAAATAAAGACGTAAGTTAGTAGAGAGATGTGTATATGTACGTGTGTATATGTGGGTATGTGTGTGTGTGTATGTGTGATCATAGATCATATAAGAGAAATGATTTGAGCACATTGTGATACGCGGATCTCGCATCGCGGAAACTTCTCTTCAGCAATGCGGGCAGCGTATCATACCGAAAACGTCACACTTGGCGCACTTGAGGGCGACGAATTCCACCGTGAAGTCGTTGCGATGCACGGATCTCTTGCTGCCGTGGCAAACGGGACACAACAGCCGTTGGAAACCGCCGCAGTAGGTGCAAACAGCGCACGCATCCTTGCACTGAAACGCAAACGTTTTGCGACGTTGAATTAATCGTATTACAAAATCAGCGATAACTATATATGTAGTTGTTTGTTGTGGCAGCCGAGTGATGTGTGCCGGCGCTGTAACTTCCATCGAAGCAGCTACACGCGCGGCGCGTGTTATTTGCGGGAAATTCCCCACGTGCCGTAAAGTATGATGGGATTGTGTGTCTGTTCGGGTTGGTTTGTGTTTGGACGGAAAATATTCCTGCAAATGGCGATCTGATTCAACTGTAAGCCAACTCGATCATACCCTTTCTCTGCCGCAGCGCGCGAATTGCAGCGCGACTTCGCGCGGTCGGTAGTACGCGGTTGAACTTATTAAAGTAAAGTCGTCAAAACAAAACTTAATTAAAAAATGTTTTTAGTTAGTTTAAGTTTTATATTTTTTAGTGCGGAAGTTTGATATCATTTTTACACTCGAGTAAACCAAATTTAACTTCAAGTTAAATGTCACGTTTCTGCCATAAACACTGTAATGTCTCTGCCATAAACACTGTAATGTTCTTACTTGGAAATATTTTCTATCCGTGAGTGTATTAAACTTGGCGAGTCGCCAATAATTTTGCTTAACACATTATCGGTTTACACGTTAAAAATATGTGTCAGATAAATCCCGCATGGACAACAACGTCCGAACACACCTTCCACTGAGTCTTACGAAAAAAAAAAAAAAAAAAAAAAAACGCCTGAACTGTAAATTGGCTTTTTAGAGTACATAACGAGCTCGACCGCAGAGAGTGGAAGAGTAATGATCACTCCCCCAGGTGAATATCAAACTTGGTTACATCTAAATTCGAACGACATGTACGGAAAAAAACATTTATCACGCTAAGCCATCTAATGTATTATTAATTCTTCGCCGGTTCGGTGATGTTGGCGTAACATAAAAAATGATTTTTTAGAAAGCTACCTATTTTTTTTATTAATACATCTCGTGTTACTTAAAAAAAAAAATCAACAAATATCTCACGTGTATTTTATGTCGGTTTGCAATGTTTATCACTTTACCGGTGTATTTGCGACGGCAACTATTAATTTACGTCGGAACAGAGAGAGACTGAAGCTGTGTGGGCGTGGATTCAAGAAGTTCGCATATGTAATAACGGCATCGTGTTTGGCATGCGACAAAAGTAACAATGGCCGGCATAAACGTAAACGACCTTTACTTGCAGCAAGGTAAACTAGCGCGACACCGAAAATTTATGATCGCGATACAAAAGGAGACAGGAATTAAAGAGATAGAGAGAGAGAGAAACACACGTGCTTCTAGATAAAAGTGAAAGGATCCGTACAACCTTGCGTTCACAACAGCTTATGTTGTGTTGTACGTACACATTTCATCATAAATCCTCTGATCTGTCTACGAAGACTTCTCTAAAGTCCGTGTAAAATAAATGCGTCGCGAATGCAATAATAATCATGTGACTTATTTAAACGATGTCTTGATTCTGTAACGACACGTAAAAATCTCGCGCACAAAAGTATCAATCAATATTTTTTTTTCTGTTTTTTTTTATTCTCCTGAATGTACACCGACTGTTAGCAGTTCATTAAGAGCGAAAAAAAAAGAATCAAACAAGCGTAGGCATCTGCTCTCTTTTATATTAACCATTTAAAAATAAAACTCTGTGTCTCATTATATAAATTCTTTCATAAAATTACGAAATGTTGTTTTCTCTGCAATTGATTCGCGAGTCTCGGAAGTATTTATAATTAGATCTTTAACATCGTCTAAATTTGATATCGGAAACCGAAACTGCCGTGATTCGAATTTAAAATAAAGACGGAAGTTATGCGTCAGCACGAACACACAGTTTTCTTGTCGATTTTGTTTAATTGGTTACGTCGGATTACGAAACCTCGCACGAGATATATATCGTTAATAAGTTACGGCTAACGGATTATTAAAATTAATGCTCGACGTGTATATGCGTATACACACGTTGGTATATGCGCGTTTTGAATCGGAAGAAAGTGCGCTTAGCATAAATGTAACGTCGATCGATATAAACTCCGCTGGTATAAATTATTAATTCCACGCTTGAGCGCGCGATTGGCGCATCCACGTTAAAATGCGGCTCAGGACGAAGAGAGGATATTATCAAGGATACGGCTTTTATAATCTGGCGACGTCTGACAAATTCAACTCACCTGGTAAGGCTCTAGTATGCGACGTAGTTCTCCCGATTCGTTAAGCCGCTCGACGGTGTCGATACCCTGTAACAAGCAGAAAAAAAAAATCAACTGTGAAACGCAGGCGTTTAATGGCGGGGACACTCGAACCTGAGTTCGAGTCGTTCAACACTTTCTTTCCGCCTCGCTTTATTTCATGCGTCGCTATACACGACCGCGTGCCATAAACGCGGAACTCCTCCTTCGGTATGTCTCGCGCGCGTGCGTCAAAAGTTTCTCTAAAATAAAAGAAAATCGCGACACGAGTCTCTCCGAGACACAACATTCTTGAGCCTGTCGTCGCAGCTCGCACAAAAGAATTTTATCACGCTCGTCGGTCTTATCCTTTACGTACGTATATACATTACGTAGACGTACGCGCGTCCGTTAACGATTGTACCATGCATTTTCATGTCATTGCTAATGAGGCTCTTAATGAGACACGCGATACTCGGTTTGCAGAAGTAACGCGCCTCCGCGCGATTCGCTCCGAAGAGGAAATTTCGCTCCTGTCTCACATTCCGGAAGACCGACTCCGTTGAATTACAAAAAAAAAAAAAAAAAAAAACACTGATATCTCAGGAGATAACTCAACTTACATTACCGCGATGCGTCTTACGCGGAAAATTTTCCACTCGATGGAACGTAATGTCAGGACTTTGCAGCAAAAAAAATACAGACGAGTCCCCGGACAAACGGGACATTCCGAAGTCGCTTGCTCGCTCGCGCACGTCTTGTAATCTCGTATCTGATGTAACGTAATATGTACATAGTTTTACCGCGACTTTAGTTACGACGGGATACTCCTTTCACCGAACGTAAGACAAACTGTCGAACGTGCGGATGTGCAAGAGTGAAAGCACAATACTCTGATAATATTCGAAGATTAGGTAAATAGAAATACAAGTAGAAGCAAGAGAGGGATATTTTGTCGATTTTCGGCGCCGTCAGTCGGTTATTTCGTACAAGATAATTGCATGACGCGGTCAGATAGGAATGCAGTTAGGGTAGCTTTATATATACGTGTATGTACACTTGTGTGCTAGACACCAACGACCGTAAGACGGTGTGTAACGCAGGCAATCTCACCTCTCGCGTTCTCTCCGACGGCCTTGGATCAAATAGCTTGACATTTCACTTACGCATATATCTGCTCGGCCAACTATCGGTTTGCTGGAAGTAACTCCCAAGAAACTCGCGGATACCTCGACGGAGACGAGAAAATCAAGCTCGCGCAAGTAAAAGTATTCGCGCACGTAGTTGATTATTATATACGACCGCGATCGATACGTAAATATTTATCAAACCAATTGCGCATTCGCGCGGGATTACAAGAGAATTTGTTTCTTATGCTCCAACTTTTTTGTCGTCGTTGTTTCCCGTGACAAATCTCGGTGAGAAACGTAACGCAAAGAAGACTATGAAAGACGACACTTCACACCTGGAAATTTCACGTTGCAATAGAATACTTTGTCGTCTTCGTCATTGCGCTCTTCGTCATTGCGCTCTTTGTCATTGTACACGAGTATACTGTTCCGAATCTACAAGTTTTTTTTCAATTTCGTTAATCTCAGTCGACAGTTATCTTTGACATTTCACGTCATCTATCTCTCAACTTTCTCGACGTCGATGTCCCTGATTACGTAACGTGTTATCGGCCTTGTGCAAATTCTTCACAAGGCGCAAAAGGATGGGTTCGAAAGGATTCTATAGATTACTCATAACAAATGCTAATGTTTCTCACTTTAACTTTTCTTGTTCAAAGTTATTCTATTTAAGAAAAAAAAGGAGATGAAAGAAGAAAGAGAGAGAGATAGATAGATTGAAGCATTACTGTAAGAACGAAATAACTTGGTTGATAAACGTCAAACGCAGGTAACGGGAACGTTCACTACCAGCTGCTCACGTTCTATTATCTAACCTTTTATATAAACCTTTTATATTTATTTTACATATAGTTTAAAAATGACAAAAAATAACAAATATGTTTATGAAAATTACGCGTTTTACTGTATAAACATTTTTTTTCAAGATACTTAATTTTATTTTTTTAATATGTGATTTAATGGGCAATTTTGAACCGGTAGCGAGATGTTGTGCAATAAATAACAGTTGCTTGTGATATTTTCAAACGTTTCGACTTTATTTAAGATCAGTGAATTTAACTTTGTTAAAACAATCTCTTCTGACACAGAAAAGTACAGCAAAGTTAAGACGAAGTCATTATAAGTAAAAATTAAGCCAGAAAATATCAAATGTCAGTTTGTAAGATTAAAATTGATCAAGATGTTGTTTGAGAGTTTCGTCTATACTGCGACACAGTACAGACGTTGTTTTAACAAAGTTAAATCTACCGAGGATGACTTAAAGTAAAGTCGAAACGTTTGGATTGATCACGAACAACTGTTATTTATTGTACAACACCTCGTTACCGATTTAAAATTGTTTATTAAATCACATATTGGATTTTCCGTACAGGAGATCTTTACCATTTGCTTCATTTTATTGTTTATAATTATTTTCTTACACGCGATTGTTCAACATATATTGTGTGATTGAGAATGTACGTACCCCGACGTGCTGGCCATCGACGAAGAGCTGCGGCAACGTTAGAATTTCCAAATTAATCCGATCTTTAAGTTCGGTCTGTAAATCCGTGTCACGGAATAGATCCGCCTCATCATATTTGACCATATTTGTCCACAGTATTTGCTTCATCTTCATACAATTAGTGAAGGTCTCCCGCACGATGCCCAACGACGTCATATAAAGCACCACTTTGCCCTTTTCCCTTTCCACGTAAGCCTGAAATAAAATTCAATAATATTTTATCAACACACACACAAATGTAACAAAAATTATCTTCAAACGTGAGGGGAACACGTGTCAAAATTCTTACAAAAAAGAACGCGAGCATAATACGCGCGCTCTCTACGGTACACAGAACTAATAAAATAACAAAGTTCGCTGAAAGTGACGCGAAGCACGTGCCTTTCCCTTTATCGGGCGATCGATTCTTGGATAAACACGAGCGACAATTTTCGCGCGGAAGAGAGTGCTCTCTTTACGGTTCGACGATTCAATCAGCAGTTCGAACTTCGATTCTTGCTCAGTAATGCGTGCCTTCGTCGGTTGTTTCTTTCATACAATCGATTTCATCGGCACGTGCATAACCACCGAACTGACTATGTGCATAGGAAACGTCGCTCGGTGATTCACAAAGCGATTGACTAAAACAGTTCGGTAACTATCGGAAAGCTTGAAAAAAGTAAACGCATTTTTATGCGCACCGAAACAATTTCCGCTGTAAAAACAGTTTCGTTTTTTTAACTTTTTGCATACAAACGGGAAATCTCACTCAAAACTTTCAAACCGGCGTCTCTAGTAAAAATTAATTTTATTTAAATGCTTTTATCTTCGAAACTACTAGAGAGTTTTTCAATTTGTTTTTTTTTATCGACGCAGAATCGCTTAAACTTTTGATTTAAGAAAGCAAAGTTGAAAAAATATTGATTTCTCGCAGAGATATTTGATTTTAAAGTCGCGTGGGTCTCACAGACTCAGTCTGTGTTATAATACTAGTTGTCATTTTTGGAATCTGTATGCGAAAGGTTAATTATTTCACCATTTTGTCATTCTTGTTCAAATGTCACAATTTCTTATGATACGTAAGTAAATTGTCCTCTGAAAACGGATGCAATTTGTAAATTCGTAAAAGACGAACATCTCTTTCTCTTTCTCTCTCTCTCTTTCTTAGATGCAATCTTCATGGTATTCTAGTTGCTTTTTGAATTACCTGCTCTTCCTCTCTCCTCCTGTAATGTCTAATATACTTCCCGGAGCTAAATTACATAACGTCGTTTACATAACGAAGACAGCCTTCGCCATCCATGAGATAGACGGAAAAGAAAGAAGAAGAGACAGTGGTAAGTGGCCTGCGAGATGTACAGAAAGAGGAAGGGGAGAAATGATTACGCTAAATCAGCTTTCACCGCGCAAAAAATGACAAGGTAATTCGAGTGTCGCGCATAATGCCAATAACAATTCGTCAATTTCTATTAAGAATTTTACATAATCAATTTCGGTGCGCTCGTTCGCGCGATACACATCAATGAAATTACGTAATTTTATTTTTGCTGAGATTCACGAAGCAAGCTTTCTTTTCTTTTTTTTTTTTTTCTTTTTTTGTAGTAAACACGTGAGTACGTCAAATAAATTGCGTTATATAAACTTTATCAACTCCCTTTATTAGCGTTACTCGCCCTCGTAAAATCTCGGAGAGCTGCCATTTTCCGCGCCTAAAGCAGATAACGTACGATACGTGTTTATGTCTCGTAACGAGAATATTTCGATAAAGACGTTCTTTTCGAGACGACGACGCAACCGTAATTTTCTACGTTTTATGCGACACACATGTACGAGCAAGCATTTGCAAAGAGATGTTTTCGAGTTAACGAAACGAATTTAACGTGTAATACATGTACGTAGTTAGGTATGCGGTATATTGGATGTCTCACAAATTTACTACATTTCGACTCGCAACGAGTTTGATGAAATTTTCGTCGCAATACGATCATTCCGCGCGTAAATATGCAGAAACGATCGGCGCGCGCGATCTGTATTATAGATCGCCACGTGCTCGCGCGGCACGACTGCTAATGAATGTGTGTTTCAACCGGGAAAACCGGACTCGTCGTCGTACCAGGTGCATGATCTGCACGATAGAGAAGCACGCTATCATTGTGGAGGTATGTGCGCGGTAAGATCTCTGCGCGACTAACCATTACGAACTTTTTGCTAACCTACTTGCCTCCACCGATACCCGTTACCCTACGCAAATGACACGTGCAATAATTGCCTTACGATCGTAATTACATGCTATCACGTGAAAAAGACAGAGCCACACGCGAACCAGATGGCCTATAGGTGAAGTGTCATAAGCTTCACGAGCCGAAAATTGACGGAGAGAATTACAAAACACACACACACACACACTTTCTGCACACACGTATTGTTTCACAAAGCTCACACTTCCCGAAAGTTACGGGTTTTAATTGGAAATTATTATCGCGCATCACATGCTATCGTCGAAAGTTGATTTCATTTACGATTTCATGATTCACTTTGTGCGTCAGTATATTATTATTATAATAGTATTCAATATAATATGGTTATAATTTCTCATTTGAATAACAATTTCTTTCCGTATCTCTCTATTGTGAATTTCTCGAAAAATAAAAGAGAGGAAAGTGAAATGGCCTCGACGTGTCCTTCCCTTCCGACGATCATGAATAAATTCGCTCCAATAGATTTTGCGATACGCAGAAAAAAAGTTTCAACGGGGTGCTTTATTCCAATATTTAATTGTAAAAAACCGACATGCGACATATTCTTTTTGACTGTCTATTACTGTAACATGTAAAACGCGTCGGTGATTGTTGAGCTGTATACGCAAATCAATAATTTATATTTGTTTCGGAAGAACGACGAAGGTCGACGACAAGTTTGATATTCATTTTTCTTGTGTGAACCACAGGCATCAAGAATGCACATTTTTTTTTTTACGCACCTAATGGAGACGAGGATGGAATGTGCTTGCAAAGAAAATGATTTATCCGTTACGCCACTTTCTTGTAATAGATCTTTTTTGCGTGCGAAGGTGGTGTTTGTGTGCGAATTTTTTTGCGCGTCGCGACTATCCCGCATTTATTCACGCTCGGCAGATCTTACGATCCAGTAGATACACGTCTCTTCGAACGCGCGGTACAGTTACGATAAAAGAACCTCATTGTGTGGTGAACATTGAAACAAAAGGAAGTGAGAAAAAAGAGAGATTATTAAGATTATTAATAATCTTTTCTTTTCTCGGAATATATTACTGAGTTTTACGGTAAGAGTTCCGGATTTTAAAAACTTTTTCCGCTGAAAAAACGAACGAAGTTAAGTTGAGACGAGTAAAATCTTGAAATTGTTAAAAAAAAAAAAAAAAAAAATATCGAAGATTTGCGTGAAAAAGCAATTAACTTAGACTCATTTCAAGAATCCAATTGTTATGCAGTTTTATTGTTTTTCTTTTTTAAAGTTTATCAATCAATGTTATAACAACGTGTCACAACACACACACAATGGAGAAAGAGAGAATACAATTTCAAGATTGATCCCGGATCGTATTATCATCGTACGTGATTATTCATATGAGTTTAATTAAAAGCTCATAACGTCACTGTGTGCAGCTCTCGTGTTTAGATTAATGCGCTTCAATTTCACAGCAATATAATACAGAACAGCTTGGTAGTATGCTTACTGCGTTCTCGAATACAAGGCAATTTCACAGGCGTTTAATGAAAGTTGCATCCGCGGCCGTACGTGTTACATACAAAACGAAGGCATGCTTTGAATCAGCGATTAATTGACGTAGAATGACTTCGGCGCTGTAATATAGACAAATCGAGGCGTCGAAGGCGATTTCTCCCGTAACTGGAATAATGTTACAAGAGGATCAGGTCGCCGACTGACCGGAATTTAGCGTGTTGAGATTTGTTGCGATAAATGGGAAATAATACGTGTACGTGTCGCGCACAAGCAACGAACTTCACTTGACACCTCGTAGCTTGTTGTTTCACGTGGTCGAGAGAGAGAGAGAGAGAAATGTTTCCTCATAAAAGACAGTAGTCAAACGAAGCGTAGAATTAAGTCAATGAAGTTACCACTATAATCAAAACCATGCGTCAGAATGAAAAACGGTGTAATTTAAACGGCAGCAAATAATTGTCAGATGTCCGTCTAATTGGTGAATTCGAATCTAATCTTTCCGTGTTGACACGGCGATGTGTTTTTGTGCGGTTGAGAACTAATGACATAACGACGAGCAAATCGACAATAGCGAGTAACTAACAATCGACGGTAGCCGTTCAATACGATTCGGTGTCTAGTAGGAGGCGTAATGGAAATCGCTCGCGCGTACTCTATTATTTCTGTAATAATAGTCTCTCTCATGTGCAACACGACTTTCACGACGCGTTGTGTGCGAGAACGAGATTTGAGCTCGAAATCGAAGTCGGGGCGGGGAGAAACCGGAAAGAAATACGTCGCGCGGTGGCGTACATTAACGTTTTCAGACGTAGACAAAACTACGACGACGGCGCAATTTCTTCGAGTTCTCACATGCAAGCGCCGTGATTGCACAAGACGATTGGTATGCTCGCTCGCGAAGACGAGCGATCAACATTGACGCAGCGTATTGACCAGACGGCAAAAAAAGGTGAAAGCGTACATGCACCTGTGATACCTAAGCGAATCGCCGCCGTCGAGGTCCTCGGCAGATATGATCCTGTTGGCAAGAGACAAACACTTTCACGCATGCATTAGCTGGCGCGCAAAGAAGACACGCGCGAATGTACACACATACACGCGTATTTTAGGTCGCTTCTTTTTTTTTTTTTTTTTTTTTTTTTTTTTTTTTTTTTTTGTT